>BLKM01000436.1:2469359-2503363 GCA_013340265.1 Coptotermes formosanus
CCCCCCCCCCCCCCCCCCCCCCCAAAAAATAAATCTGCACACATTTAGTCTACCCCATTTATCCTACACCACATGCCCTGCCAACCTCATCCCATGCCCTGTGTAATGTATCATCCATATTCTGATTTTTATAGTGCAGAGTTGTTAGCACCTTGCCCAACCCACTAAGGTGCACAACCACCCCTCATCAGTTGTCTGTAACAGCTTATTTAACATACTCACATATATCACTTTTCACCAACTCTCTGCATGAACATATCCCCTTATGATTATAAGGCTTAGAAGCATCCCTTCAGAACTGGCAACTATCCTACTTTCTTTTTGTGCCCCTAACTAATGGGATATATTCAAATATGAACTGTGTGACAAACTACTACTTTTATCAGAGTACTTTCTTGGGACACTGTCCTCATCTGCATAAAAAATTATGTACGATTTCAATGAGAACCGAACTTTTTCTTTTATTACGAAAATACCACAAACACCCAAAATGGCATACGCCTACATAAATCACAATTCACAATGCGCCCCCCTCCCCACACCACCCCACCCTCAATTTAATTGCAATGTTACAGAAAATGTGACATGTGCGTCTGTACATGCTGGTGGACAGTACTATTTCATGATTCCCAACTCGCCATACAGCACAATATTGTGTTTAAAAACTTACGGCATCCTGAAGAATCCCTTCTCGTGAGTAAATATGTGGTCGATTGCCTCTTTCGCCATCCAGTGTGATCCCGTATATATCTGGCGCCTGAATTGCTGACAGAGTCCCAGCATAGAACAGCCCGTTGATAGCAGCAAGTGCACGTTGCTTCTCAGTGTTCAGATGCACTTGCGTCAACTGGCATGGAGCTGGCAAGGCCAAAGCATTTCATTGTATTAGTCAAAATCGTGTTCTGTACTACCATACAAGATTGTCACGAATACTGTTTGAAACCAAAGAATTTCAGAAATGGGCAAAGCTATCCATAATTGACAGTATCCAGTTGCCTGTCTACACTGTTCTGAACCTCAGAAACAAATACAATGACAGCACAAGGTTTAAACGCAAAATTTGTTGATTTTAAGGTGAAAAACTAGGAAAAGTTGTTAACACTGATGTTACATGCATCATGAGTTCAAGTCCAAGTCAATGTATTTCACCACTACACTATACAAGTTTTCACATTTAACAAATACCTATTTGTCATCTCAGGCTTCTGCCACAATGTTGATGGTGTGCATTCTTCTGGGGTATCACACAGCACTGAATGTTCACAACAACTCACACATACATTTCCTAACTGGCTCACGGGAAACCAAATGGTTGATTGGCGTGCCAATATCATGCTGAACACTGTCTGCTGTCTGAAGCATATCTGACATATACAATGCTCCACAACTTGACTTTACTCTTCTTCATCTGAGTGACTGCCTACATGGAGCACAGTCCTTCCTGGTCATCTAACAGGTCCTCACCTAGTCAAGAATTTCCCACATTTGATGAAACCTGGAGGTTCATTACCGCAATCGCAAGCGCCCACCCCGTCCCTCTCCTCAGCCAGATCAATCCAGTCCATACCTCTTATCCCACACCCTGAAGATCCAATTTAATATTATATTCCCATCTACACCTAGGACATCCAAGTGGTCCCTTTCCCTTGGGTCTCCCCACCAAAATCCTGTACCCACCTCTCCTGCCTCACATACACGCTACATGTCCCACTTGTCTCATTCTTCTTGGTTTCATCACCTGAATAATATTTTACGAGGAGTGTGCAGATCATAAAGCTTCCCATTATGTGGTCTTCTCCACTCCCCTGTGACTGCGACTGTAATTACACTTACTAACTAAATGAAGCAGCATGCTTCGTGAGATGCTAACAGGTCCTTGACTAGTCAAGAAATCAGCCACATTTTCATAGATCCAAAGGTGCGTTACTGTGTTCACAACAGCCCACCACTCATCCCTATTCTGAGCCACATTAATCACGAATGTCCCCTCCCATACTATTCCATATATGATCCATTTTTAAATCATCCCACCATTTACAATTTGATCTTCGAAGCAGTCTTTATCAGGTTACTTAGTTCATCAGCTGTGTTACTGTTCCAGCATATTTTAACCCTTTAAAGACGAAACGTAATCTGTTTTATATAAGGACTCAGTGCGTATCGCGCTGTAAACACTCTCCACTTCGTTTATAAAAACCAGTCTCTTAATGTTTTATACGGCAAAATTTGCTGTATGTCCTGAGATCCGTACAAAACACATAAATGCAGCGTGAACACTACCTAGAATTTTTGAATGTTGCTCTTGATGGTACGTAAAGTTACCGCTAGGGTTGAAAAGGTTAAGCTGTAGTATCACGAGTACAAGGCTAATAAGCCAACCACTTGCATTCTGGGTCTGCCCCCAGTCACCAACTGACATCCAACACAATAAATGCAGTAGGATGAATATTAACTACTATAGCAGACTTCATTCCTACGTTTGTTTTTGCAACCTGCACAAATGTGTGTGTCTGACTTACAGAGGTCACAAACATGATGCCTTGACGCTGTTCCAATATTAAGCCATTCACTACAGTCGCCATCATCAGGATGAATGAGATGTACGGAAAAACCCGATACAAAGATGTCAAAATTGGGCTGCAGTCCCTTCCCCCTAGACAGCACCACACTTCACACCCCACCCCAGTTCCACTATCAGACCTATGTATCACAGTCCACGCCTAACTTCTGCCTCATTTACCCTGAAGACACTGACTGAAATAAAAACCGTAATGTTGTAACAGCTTCAAGATATGATGTGGCCAAAATTCCAACAGCTAAAAATATGATAGCACAAATCACATTTTTAACCACTCCAACATCTATGTAATCACATGATCTGATTTCCTGAACTGCAGTAAGAATTCAATGGTGTTCTCACCTGTGGAAACAGCTGCTGCTGCTGCTGCTGCTGCTGCTCCAGCAGCAGTCTGTTTGCTAAGGATGCTCAGTGGAATGTCCTCGCTCTCACTGCTTGCTGTGCCTTGCCCACAGCTCGAACTGCTTCTCTTCTGCTTCTTGGCAGGGGGAGACCCATCAGCTGGGTGCTTGTCACGTCTCTCCCGAACAGGTTTTGCCTTTTTAGAAGACTTATTAGCAGAAGTTGTTGATGTTGTCGCTGCCATTGTTGTTGCCACTACTGTTGTTGTTGCCGTTGTTGGTGTTACTGTGGTGGTAGTGGTTGTGACAGTGGTGGCAGTAACTGTGCTCATGCTAGTTGTGGCTACTGCTACTGTAGAATCCACAGCTCCTGTCAAAGACTTTGGGTCATTGCTAGCAGACTTTCGTTTCCTTGACCGAAAGACAACTTCTGATGTAGGTGTCGTGGTTACTTTCAGCACAGGTTTTTCCACCTGAAGTGAAGAATCATTAATGATCACAATTTGTCACATATATGACCAAATTGTGATTTATGACTATATATTCTTATTCCAGCACATTTCGTGATGTTACTCCAATTGAAATAATTTACACTACACATTAATTCATCACTACTTTCATCGCAGAACAATCGAAGTTCAACAGCAATAACACCAAGACCCCTCTCTCAACACCGTCTGCTGCCCAATGTCTGCAGAGAGAGAGAGAGAGAGAGAGAGAGAGAGAGACAGACAGACAAATCTTGGGGACTGCCTCTACCCCTCTCTCCACAAAGAAGGAAACCACACTGCCATAGATTAAACACACTTTCCTGCTCCTTGAAAGCAGAGAAAGGTATAGAATTTTTCTATATATTTCTTAGAAAATGGAGACCAAAAATCTCTCATTATGATAACTAACTACAGAAACTTTTCAAACACATCAAATTCATGCTACAATGTGCATTATGTCCTTAAGCTACGACCCCTTTGTCAAATGCATCTTACCTTAGACTCTGATTTCTTTGCCCAGCTCGTCTGGCTCAGTGCTGCAGGTGGTGTGACGGCAGGTTCTACAGGCTCCATCTTACTACCAGACCAGTCCATCGGCACTCCATCTTCATCTTCACCATATGACCAAGTCTTCACTTTTGCCTCAGCCTTCAGTTTTGGACGAATCTTGTTCGGCTTCCTCTCCACAGCTGTTAGACTTGTTCCACTTCTCTTGGACACAACTCTACCACTTTCAAGTCCGTCTCCACTACTAACTGCACTAACTTTAGCAAAACCATTAGTCTTCAAACAGCTGGTTTCACTATCAGAGTAACTGCTGGTATTACTTCTATGGGAATTTGATACTGGTTTGTGGTATACATCTGTGCCACCTGATGAATTACCATTCAATTTATGAGAAGCAACGGCTCTGCTACCATAAGATGGAACAGAACTATCCACATGAGAATTTGTGAGGGGCTTATGGGATAGAGAATGGGCTGACTTCATATGGAGGGGTTTGGCATGTCGAGACTTAGATAGCAACAGTCCAACCAGACTGCTCTTTGACTTAGGTTTCTTCGCAACTATTGTCTCAGTTGCAACTTCTCGGCCTGTCACAGAAAAGTGCTTTTTCGGCCGACCCACTTTCCGTTTTTTCGATGACGATGATGTTGATGAGGTTGATGACGATGATGAGAGACAGGGAGGAAGAGATGGTGAGAGAGGTGGTGGGGACGGAGACAGCTTTGCTTTGTGGCCATCTGAGATCTGGAAGAAAAAATAAAACAGAGTTTCACTCCTAAGGCAGCAGGACTGTGCAGCATACACTGAAGCCAGAACATAAATTTGTATGTGATGACTGTATAAAACTCGCTATAATTCATGGGAAGGTACTGTACATTATGAGCATCAGGTTCTTAACCGGGGTGAGTACCGGGATGGCATACATACTGACATACACATGTTTGCGCCCACACACACATACTACTGTCTTCTGGTATGAAAATGCCTTGTAATTTGGTATATACATAAAAATATGTTGGAGAAACTTGATGGCACCATCTTCTGGGTGGAAGATGGCAGCAGCAGATTCCTCTGAAACATCAGTGCACATGTACCAAATTACAGTGTCACATTATGGAAGACCCTGGTCTTTTTATTTCATGTTGCATTTGTTCAAACAAATGGAGATATGTTTGGAACTCTAGAGGAAACACCACATTTATTTTTGACTTTTAAATTACATAAGAATAAAAGTAACTGAAATTTACAATACATGGCACCTTATTTTATCTGACAAATAACGTCTGTCACTTCCTGCCACAATTATGCCATGCATGTGGGTGTCCAGTAGAGTGGGCTAGATGAATATACAAGCAAGCCCATCTATGAGAACGTGGCTGAAATATTATATTTATCACACAGCAGATACGTGCTTTCACACCAAGTGTAACGTGGAAGTTGAAACATGCTAACATATGCCACTCCTACACAAAAGAATCTCAAACATACAGCACCAAACAATGGGGGTTTAATCTTCCTACAGTACAAATAAGCACAAAACACCTAACATTACAATCACATAGTTACATCAGTCCATCTAACAACTTCCAGCAATGGTGCCACATGGCCAATGAGAAAAACCAAGGGCTATACTATAATCAATGACATAATGAATGAACTAATGGTATAACAGAAACTGGAAAAAAATAAATAGTTTTCTGAATTTGTAACCCTCACAATTCTGTACTCTTTACCAATATTACTGTTCATTTTATACAAAGTCTGTTTCTGTGGTTATTGTCCAAAAATTTACAACAATATGCACTACACATTTAATGATTTCCAAAAAGTAATTATAAAATCACTACATTACGACATGTTCCGACGCCAGCCACCACCACCGCCATACAGTACTGTGACCAGTGTTTTATAATGGCATTGTTTCAGCTTACAACATGAATTTTCCCTGATGGTGGTGGCTGCCACTGAAACATGTTGGAATACACAGTGATTTTATAATAACATTTTAACAATCATTAAATTTATGGTGCATGTTGCTGTAAATTTTTAGACAGTAACTGAGTAATAAAACGTATGGTAGAAATAACGACATGAAATCTGTTTGTGTGGTTTTCATATATCTGTAATGTTCTTGCAATTCTTATATATATATATATACGCGTGCGCGCGCGCGCAAGCGCACACGCGCACACGCACACTACACTACACTACACTACACTACACTACACTACACTACCATAGCAATAGTGGTGTCCTCGATGTTATATAACAGTATTCCCTAAAGATAATCAAGAATCTATGTGAACGAAAACATAGTCTCATCAACAATGATGGTACTGACTTTTACACAGGTCACATAGATGACCAAAGATTTTAGTAGATGGATGAAAAGCATCTTCTTCCCACACCAAAAGCCAGTCATTAAAACTATGAGAAATAAAACACGTTATTACAGTTCTCGTACCTCAAATGACGGAGAGCTCCCTTCCTCGTGCTGAGATCTGGATACATTTGATGATTTGCTCGCTGAAGTTTTGAACCAGAATAAAGAATCATTCTCTCCTAAAATAAAAAACAAGCAGATACAGATCTTACAATTGCTTAGTTTCTGGATTTAACACTTCAACTGGTCCAGTGTCTGAGAATGGTTCCTCCTGTCAGACCCAACTCAGTACAGTCTCCCCACCTACTTCACCAAAGATTAGGAATGAGACCCAGCTTCCAAAACATTGTGTTTCTTTTAGGATATGATACAACACAGAAAGTCCAGAAACCCAGTAACCCTAAGTGCAACATACCAGCTTCAGAACCCTTTAGAACCAAATCAATATTGATGCATTAAATATACGAAATACAGTAAAACTCTGATTATCCATCAGAAGTTGGGACCGAAGCAACAACAGATACAAGAATACACAGATAATGAAACAGATGCTTAAAAAATTACACAAGGCATCATACAAATAAAATTCTTTATTATATTTCATACTACAGGACATGTATTTACGTATGAACATTATAGATCCAGGTCATGGTTTGGAAAAAATGCTATCGTAACTACACACTACACACCCCATGATAAGGAACGCGTGCTTTTACTCACTCACTCACTCACTCACTCTCTCTCTCTCACACACACGCGCGTGCACACACACACACACAGACTTGTGACCACAGTGGTTAATAAAAACTGGTGGATAATTGGATAACAAGTAACAAAGTTTCACTATATTAAACAAAGACAGTATTTCACGTTTTAATACCACCAAACCAAATAACGACACCATGCTAATCACTTTCTCCTTCATACAATATAAATGCAGCGCCCACTCAACTGTAATGAACTACTGCCCACAGAGCACACAAGTGTGTCTAACATGATAGGTGCATTGCAAACCAGGGCTGTGGAGTCAGTACACAAAACTTCTGACTTCCACTCCTCAATTTTTACAACTCTGACTCTGACTCCGACTCCTTCGTAAAATCTCAATACGTATTAATAACAGTAAACCTACATGACATTCCGTCACTACCATGTGAATCATCAGGCCACTTTTTCGACTTATAAACTATTTTTACATATAAGTCTCATGGTTATTGTAGATATCAGGGCTCTGAATTTGGAGTATCTAGTTAAGATTTTAAATTGACGTGGGAGTGGGAGTCGATACATTTTTACTGACTCTGACTCTAACTCCACCTAAAATTCCTTCCGACTCCGACTCCACAGCCCTGTTGCAAATGTTCCATAGCTTCAACAATTTTATACTGATAAATAAGTTTTTACAGTAGCAACTTTTTCTATTATTTCAGAACATAAATAAGCTGGCTAAGGAGCACACCATATGTTAACGTTAAAGTGAATTCAGAACCATGGATTATCATTTGCACCTTAATTTACAAACAAACAAACAAACAAACAAACAAACACACACACACACACACACACACACACACACACACAAAATTAATTTCGCTCGTAACATACTCAATTAAGATTTAATGTTATTAGTGGTAAAAAGCAACAATAGTTAATTTATTACATTCAAAAAGGTTAATTTTTCATGCTTCAGTTACAGCGAACAATTATGTGGACACACGCAAACTACAAGTTCTGGGCAGAACTCAGAAAGCTAACGTTCATCCTGCAGGCTTCCTGTCTCACAAATTTTGTGCATCTTATGTCTCATTTAGGTCGTGTAAGCCTACAAGCCATAAATTAAATATAAGTTAGCTCACAAGCTAACGCATCATCTTCGTCGTCATCACCACCATGGACAACAAGTTACCACATGAGTACTGATTTTGCCTGTATTAAATCTGCTGCAAATAATCTCAAAATTGATAGACCTGTACATGGGCAGTTAGGCAGAATTTGCTCGTACATTTGAACTTCTGTCCATGCCATACTTCAAATCCCCAGCTGAAAAGGATTTGGAACAAAGTGGTCTTGGCCTACCCTCACATCTGGCAGGAGGAACTGAGGAAAATCACATTCATTATAGCCACTGCCCCAGCAGCTACTCAAACCAGGTACCTCCCAAATACCAGCCTACAATGATAAGGTCTCTGTTCTTCTGGGATTTGGCACATCAATGGGTGACTGGTGAACAATGTTTCGAGACAACATGGTGGTCTTGAAAAGTCAGTAACCAATCATAGAGTGATGCGGTACCAAAACCCAGAAGAACAAGACCTCAACTGCACCACTGTGAAAGCCTAGAAACTCATATAGAGTGTGGAACATTACTGCCAAATCAACCTGCACAGTACACAAAATTTTGTCTGGTAGTTCAAAGCAAGCACACGTGCACATATACTGAGCACAACACACAGTAAGGCATGGCAAGTTGCCTCCATGCAATTTGGTAGACTCACCTGATATGAGGGTGAGGTGTGCAGGGGGTTTCCAGCCAAATGTGTGGCCGGCTGGGGTGGACAAGGCTGGAACCAAGCATAGCCACCCTACGTCTCAATATGTTCAACTCTGTCGCCATCCTCACGGATGACAACATTCAAGTACAACCATGTTGTTATAAACTCCGAGGATTTTGACATCACAAAAGCCCACATTATCCTCAGCCACTTTAATCCCATTTACACTACAGCATCTGAATTCTATAAAATCCGTTTCAATATTAACCTTCAATCCACAGGTCATAAAGTTTTGAAAATCTGGTACACAGCCAAATTTTTGGTGACCACAAAAAAAGTACATTGGCATTTGTTGGTTTCTTACCATGGCTTGGACCTCTCATTAGGGTGAATAATTAATTTATTAATGGTAGTGTACTGTCTGGCCTATGCAGATTCAAGTTAGGCACTTCGAAAAAAAATCAAATTTAAAAGAGAGCGTTTTTATAGTTTGTTGATTTGGCAGCTCTTTACTTCTAGGGACAAAGTACACTATTTCCCCCATGCCACAAATTACCAAGTCAGACTGCCAGAATGCTAAAGCAAATTCCTGAATGACAGATTAGAAATATGGCCACCAGAGACACTTCCTTTGCCCTGTTTTTCAACCCCTCCTCCAGTCTACAACTAGGTCTTCCAACCAGTCCTTCCTTTGCGGTGTTATCCACAAAGAAGCCTAGAAGACAGCTACTAATTCACTTAAAATCAGTGAAGGCAAAAGAATCACTTGACTTTCAAAGACTGAAGGTGATTGAAAGTTTGAACACACAGCATATCAGTCTGCCACTTTGTCCTCTGTTTATAACAACATAGGCAACTGTATACTGCTCAACACTGATGATAGCTTCAAGACTTTCAATATATAATTTTGTATCATGCACAAATGTTACATTTACAACACTGGAAAACATAATCCAGGACTTTCTGAGAAATGGAAAGTCTTCATACATAAAATTATGCATGGATTTCACGAAGATTCAGTGTTAATCTTAGACTTGGGGGGGGGGATTAGCAACATATGAAAGGGGACTGTACTGCTGCTGTTTCGGAGGCATATTCTGCCTCAACCTTCATGGTCAAAGTTCAAAAAGTAAGCAGTTAGGACTGCCTGCTTATATAACATCACCGCTTACATACAATACCTACTTCAACCCTGAACATGGAGGCAGCATACTCCTCTGAAACATTGGCAATACAGCCCACTTCCATACTGTGTCAACACCCAAGACTTGGATCAACACTAAGATGTATAATTATTACAAATTAAAAGATATTCAATATTTGTGTCATTGTATCGCAAAGTGAATCACATTCAGTGTATTTAATAAGAAGTGTCATTTTGTGTCACAAATCACTGGCCATGGTACCATTTCTAAACATACCAGTAATTCAGGTGTGCCAATCACTTGCAAATATATTTTACTTTGAAAACTTACTTCACATAACTTGTGGGTATCTTGCCTCTACACACAAAAGATTTTAAAGCACACATTTTGCATTGTGAGATACATAACACAACTTCTGTAAAAATACCACTGACTTCAAAAGCAGATTTCACCCCAGCTCACTATAATATACAACCTTCACTTCACTGTGTGTTGTTTATTTACACGTACATATTGGTCCTGTAGCTACCATGTTACAAAGGCAGAGTTGAATATTAAGACGAGCCACACTCAAAGCACGGGTTAAAGACCCAAGCAACTACTAGGTGAAGTTCAGTACAGAGGAGCAAAAACCAGTGGAAAACAATAACAAGAGTTTTGTCTTAAAGAAACAAATCACAAACCAAAACCAAAGCTGAATAAACTAACCGAAAAACCTTGAACAAAAGAATGGGACGATGTTGTCCCATTAAATGTACACTCTTTTTGTCCAGAACAGAAAACACTGTCCTGCAGTGTGCAGCACTAAGGGTTAATGTTCTTACGCTGTTTCTTTCATTCAATAATATCTTTGTTCTGTATAGAACACAATAAAATTTCTTCCACATCATTCCTGAGGAAAAGTTCTTGTCACAACTACATTTCTCCAAAAAGTAATTAGATTCTCCCATAAATGAGAATCAGTACTTGACAGAACATCTGAGAACTGCTTTAGCTTACTTGTTTGGTGTTCTACAATGTCCTATTAATTATTCACTTCCGCTTTTTTCAAAGTAGGAGACGTATTTGTTACTATATAGCTATAACTGGATTCCTAATTGTGCACCAGCAACAATATCCCAGTCTTGGGTTCCGTCCATCAGTTTCAAGGCTATAATTAAGCTTCTGGACATAAGAATTTTAAATTGCACATAACAAAAATCCATATTGTGAACAGGAACTAGAAAAATAAACCCGCTGTGTTCAATCTTAATGTTAATCGCATTTCATGCATTAAGCACACTATTCATGTAATTCCAACTAAATGCACTTAACATATAATGAACATGTATTGTATTCTCTTGTGGCAGACAATCTCCCACATGTTTTGGCTTAAATATGCCATCCTCGCGGAGAATTACACACAACAGAAAAAACGTATTCACCACCACCATATACGAAACATATATGTATGTGATACTGCAGCAAGATATCAATATTTTAACTTATTTTTAATGTTGGTAACTGATAATAGGCTGCAATATCGTATACATGCATATTTTATGCACATGACAATGACGTATGCTTATGTTTACGTGTGTTTTTTCCTTTGCACTTTATTTTCCCTCAAGATGGCTTACTCATGCCAAAACACATACGACAGAGCATACCATGTGATAATACAATATACATTTGTTAACTGTAAGTGCATTTTGTTGGAATTATATGAACAGCTATTGTGATCAATTTCAGGGGGAGGTGACTCAGTCACACACTATGAAAAAAAGGACACAATTAATGGCTGAATAAACGTCATTAATGATGTACATTAATCACCTCGCATAACGAACATCATATATTAAACTAACTTATAATCTGATCTTAACCCTGTGTTTTGTTTGGATTTGTTCCTTTGCACAATCAGCTTCATCCAACATTCTTCTTTAACCCTGCACAACCAATATATAGCAAGAAACCAGATATAATCCAGGGAGAAGAAACATCTTGAAAATAATGCCACTTCCCTTCATTACTGGCAGCAAAGCATAAAGTAAAAAATTCTATACTGTCAAACAGTAAGCACATGAAAGTATCGGCTCCCAACACACAGAGTAGTATTACCATACCAGTAACATAAGTTCTGTACCAATGAATGCTGGTTACAGCAATAATGAACATCATAAAAATGTTAATTATGTAAAAGAATGCATAAATAAAAAAGTGTGAGCATACAAAAAGCAAAAATGAAAGCTATGCCACAATAACCTTAATAAAGCATTTATAGCAATTCCTTAGATTAATCTGATGTAAGATGATATGTTTTCACTTACCACTCCGCTGTTTATCCGTGACACCAAGATCTGTCATGACTGAGATACCTCCGTGTTTACTTCGAAGCTCGCCAGTTGCCGCAGAGGAAGATACACCTGCACACTTGCGAGCACCACCTGATTCATTTCCTGGCTTTCCAGATGCATCCTTCACCTTAGTGACACCCCCGTGATGGTTTGTTGCAAGTTTCACCAGGTTAACATTGCACTGTGGAAGTTTGAGGCCTTTTGTAACAATGTTATTATTGTTACCAGCAACTGCAGTTGGTTTGAACTTGGCGCACGTCAAGATTCGATTTGCTGTTAGTGTTGGTGGTTTCAATATATCCGGTTTTGAAGCTTTCAACTTGGGAGCAGCACAATCATCATCAGTATCGAACCTTGGACGTGGACGTGCGGTCAGTTCAGTAACCTGAAGACAGTACATTCCATTTGACAAAGTACACCTTCAAAAATTCCCAAATGAATCGTTTGTTTTATGTGGCATTCTTAAAAATACCTTTTGTGAAGTTTATGACCTGGAAGTTTGATCCTTCCAAAATGACACCACAGGCCTCATCTCCATAAATCTTTAAAAAGAGTACTGAAATTACACGAACATAACTTCCAGGCACAAACAACGCCAAAAACAATATTCTCATTCTCACCTTTCATAAAATTCACTTTGTTGGTTAATAACCGAGTTTCATGCATAATAATGCTACTGTCAGTATAATATATGTAACACTGTGTGCATGTGCATGTAATAACTCCGAATTCTGGTCTTAAAAATTATGAATAAAAAAACAATGAAAAATGTTACTGCATCATCATCAGTAGCAGCAGCAGCACTGGCGGCGGCGGCGGCGGCGGCGGCGGCGGTGGCGGTGGCGGTGGTGGTGGTGGTGGTGGTGGTGGTGGTGGTGGTGGTGGTGGTGGTGGTGGTGGTGGTGGTGGTGGCAGTGGTGGTGGTAGAAAACTAGATAATTACTGACAATAATTACCTTCTCAAGCACTGGGGGTGGCAATTCTTGAGAAGACGCAATCCCATGTGTGTCTCTGCTTTTAAGCAGTGGTGGACGCCCAACCTTGGGCCTTGGAGCTGCTGAAACAACACCACTAGGTGGTGAGAGGGGTGGAGAATCGAGGCACAGTTTGTTGCACTTCTTCCTTGGTCTGCCTGGGCCCCTTTTCACTGGGCTAGCAGGCACTGGCGCGTCTGACACTTCATTTGAAGAGACATCAGAAAGTGATGACTTCTTGGGGGTAAGTTTCGAGAGCTCACGCTGCTTTTCACGGTACTTGCGCTGTAGTTCAGCTAACTTCATGCGCATATTGAGCTCCATGGCATCCATGATCTCGGCAGATGATGAGGACGGACTCGCACATAATGCCACCACTTGCTGGGGTTGCAAAATTTGCTGTGAACAATGCTGCGGACTACTGGACCCACTGTTGTTCCCTGTGCCACTGTGATGATGGTAATATTGCATTACCTTGCTTGCAATGAACTTCTTGCATTCCTGTTCTGACTTTCGTGTCTTGTAATTACGGTTAACATCAACACCCGCCCCAGAAACTTCTGGAGAAGATTCTAACAATTTGTCTGACAGACCCGGTGATGAAGAACTATGGACATCATCACAAGTCACTGCGGAAGACTCTGATGTCAATGTAGAGTTCTGAGTAGTTGTGGCAACCTCTTCCATAAACCTCTGTTCTGCCAAAGCACACAATAAACCGAGGCCACCTAGCATGTTGGTTCCCCCACTGAAACTTTTTGCCAATGTTTCTACCCTCTCACAAACTTGATTTAAGCACACATCACCCACAATCTTACCACACTCTGCATTGTTATTTGAACTGTTATTGAAATCACTCACGCAAATCTGGCCGGAAGGTGCATTCACCACTTTGCTATCACAGTTTTTACTGAAGGCTGATTCATCGTTTTTAAACGTAGTGTTCAGATGCTCCCTCGGTGATAACCTCTCAACCGAGGAATTCATTTGATTAACTGTCGACTGCTGACAAAGCATCTGTAATGTTTCAGCTGCCTTCTCATCTGCAGGTCGTAAATCCGAAATTTCTTGCTTTGTATCAGCAAGCGAACTGCTTGAACATAATGGTAACTGGGATGGGATGTTGGAAGAATCTGCAGTAATAGGAGTTGAAGAGTTATTACCCCCTGTTAACCCACTGCTGTGATGGGTATGATGATTCTCAAATTGTTCGATGCTATTTGATAAAAGTTCAAGCCCACTTAGGTCCACCACATGGCTATCATCAGGCTGTGACTTTGATTCAAACGAAGATGGCACTTCAGTACAAACAGGTTTCACATCACATGGAGAGCTTTCAGGTGGCTCCTGCTTTGGCTGAAGTTGTCAATAAACAAACAAACAAAAGTAAAATATTTCAGTTATAATGGACAAACCTGAAATCTTTGTTCCTGAACATGCAAGCATATGGCGTTAACAAGCCCCCACCCCAGAGCAAAAAAATTCCAAAGGATGTGAGTTACTGGCAGTATAATAATTTTTATTTGAATCTTCATTACAGTTCTCGTTAGCCAAACCTTACCCTAGCGGCACATCTAATGTCAGTTAAAAACTTGTTCTATAGAACACTGAAGGAAGTAAGTCTTCCCCAATTTTCACGCCATATAAAAAAATTCAGTTTTTAAAACATGTGTTATTTTCAGATTACTGGATGCTGGATGAAGTCAAAAAACCAATTAATTCTAGGCACACAAGTTTATTACAGCAAATCTCCAGAGATGCTCAACACTACATATAAGTTTTTGGCCTACAATACTTTGTGTCAAGAATTAATCAAGTCCTGATGAATAAAACACAACCCTGCACTATTAAATGTTGACTCCTTGCACTCACCTGCATATCATGTAAGTGCAACTTCTCTTGAATGGGAACAGAATCACAGCAGCTGTCATCCTCACTGACAGGCAGTGTATCAGTCTGATTGCTGGCATCCTGCACCATCACTGGAGCATGCTGCTGTGTGCTTCCCTGGTCCAGCGTTCCACACGCTGATGCAGCTGTGGAGCTAGCACTAGCATCCTCACACTCCGATTGGCTGGTTGTGGTCTCAGGAGGAGGAGTCAGGCACGTTTCAGCAGGATTCACTGGCGACGTTGCCTAAAAAATATAATCTAACATGTAACAGATATAAACTACTTTAGTTTGAAATTACCGGAATACAAGAATTAGAAACATTGATTACATCAGCAATAAGAGGCTTGTGCTAGCATGTGCATGAGATCAGGACTAACTAACCCATTCATTTGCTCCTCTGTGATGACTGGAAAATCACAGCTGGCAAGCGCAGACTTGCTCAATTTAGTCATTAATGTTCTACACCACTCTAATTCTGAGTTGTGCCCATATGTCAAACAGCGAACGTCACCTTGCATGGTGCATAATATGAAAAATTTAGCTTATATATTGTAGGGACATAGTTTTATCTGGTCCTCAGCACTCATGTATCTTACAAAACTCGGCCCAGTACCAGCCTGTCGACTCACGTCTTACCAGCGAGAGAAGAAAACTACTGCATTTGCATTCAAAAAAGACATGTGATTCACAAACTCTACCCCACAGATCATGAAGCAACACTGCATTTTGTGAACTGGTAACTTCAGGGGCTATATGGTGGAGAAATAGACCCCACACCTGTTCTATTTAGCAGCGAAGCTTGGTTTCAACTCTGTAGACACGGGAAATCGCAGGAAAACGGGCTTCCCATGTTAGTCCACAAGGTGCCATTACATGATCTTATGGTTGGAGTGTGGTGCACCTAAGTACAACTAGGCCTATTTTCATTTTTGAGACCAAAAACTCACATCAATATGTCACATATATCACAAAATCAACGTATGAAGGCGTGCCTGGTTATGACAGAACCTCACAAAAGACTATGACAATGTAGTAAAGATATCCAGCAGAGAGAAAAGTAAAAATTAACTGTTGATTATTAATCAGCAGTTTTAAGTGCCTGCATTGTCTGAAATATTACACTTACAGCATAGCACTGATGGAACACAGATGATTTTATTAATGTAAAAGCACATTCAATATGTGATCCCTGAGCATCTAGTATCATTAAAAGAAAGAGAAGAAACAGAAACTTTCCATAACTAAAGCCAGCATTTTGTCAATTTTGCTTACCACATCAGATGTGATTTCGTCGCAAATTCTTCAGCCTGCTAGGAAGTAACACTAACCAATATAAACTCCAAAGCAGTACGTGTTTTAGGACACCAAATTATTAATTCCAGTGCTACTGTGTCCTTTCCTTATAAACCTATTGTACTGTATGTATAACACATGTAATTTCATCACTGAAACTCTTTAGACCATTAGAAAGTAAAATTTTAACTACACTTAAACTAGGAATTTTCTTTGTTAGTGTGTGAATGTGCGTGTGCATCTACGTATTTCTTCTTGAACCTGAAGATGAAGACACCATTTTATCACGTAATCCTCAGAACTATAGGCCTAACACACTGTAACATCCCACAGGAAATATGTTATTTCTCCCTAGACTGCTCAGCCCTGAACACAAAGGCCCTGTGACCTTCTGAAATGTCAGAAACTGTAACCCCAACATAGCACAACATCCCAGAGTAGCAGCATCCTCAGCAACACTGTTGCCACAACCTCAAATACAACACAAATGGCTCCTTCAAACATTGTGCAGAATTCATACCTGTGACCGCTTTCCATTGTCAGTTTGTACTGCTGCGGAGGGCTGCGGTGTCTGCGACAACTGAACAATAGCCGCAGTTGTTGTGGATGTCGGATGATGTGTGTGGTGCTCATAGTAGAAGTGTGCTTGCAGTGCTGTTGTGGCTGTGGTGGCACCAGTGGGGAACAAAGTGCCTGCTTGGGGTGCTGGGGTTGTGTTAGTTGCAACAGAGACTTCTGTCGTCGTGGATCTGGATGTAATGGTAGGCGACAAGCGATGCAATGGTTTCATGTTGGGATTATCCACTACAATACCTGTTGCAGTGCCTCCATTGCATTCAGATACCTGACAAGAGTAGCACACAGTTAAATGACTTGCTATATAAGTGACATTAAACCGAATTTACATCAATGACTTACCTGCTCTCGAAGGCAGTATAAGAACGACTCTTTCTTTCTTTCTTTCTTTCTTTCTTTCTTTCTTTCTTTCTTTCTTTCTTTCTCTTTCTTTCTTTTTTCTTTCTTTCTTTCTTTCTTCCCTTCCTTCCTTCCTTCCTTCCTTCCTTCCTTCCTTCCTTCCTTCCTTCCTTCCTTCCTTCCTTCCTTCCTTCCTTCCTTATTTTTTTCTGTTCTTTTCTTTCTTCCGTAAGTTATGTACATACAGTAGAACCCAGTTATAACATCGGTCTATAGGGCACCTCTCATATACCATCAGATATTCTGTGGTACCTATTAATTCCTCATTCTTAACCATAACATTATACTCGTCTGTACCAGATTTTACCTTTAGTCGATGTGCGCTGGACTTCCAAGGACTTCTTTGTCCAAAAAACATCCCCACGATTCTCCTGCTAACACAGGGCCTGGTGATTCAGGGCAGATTGGAAGTACTCTCAATGTGACCGGTAAAATTATTTGAGGTTCCTTGAATAACTGGCAGTGTCCATGACAAGGATTTATTAAGTGATCCAATGGGTGTCACAACGAGCGTTCACAATAAATAATTTGCACCCGTACATAACCCCACATACGAATTCCTCTTCACACCAATGGACCAACTTTTCTCCTCGAACTCCATAGCTAAGTATCCAAGTCACCTCTGTTCTTCACAACTCCATAATCTCACACGAAGTCCGCTCCCCCACTGCCTAGTCATGCAACCTCTTATGTTAACTTAGGCACCTCCCTGTGACATATTCAAATAGGTTTCACGATCAGTGATTGGTCAGCTGACCTGTTAGACCACACACCACAAAATAATTAACAAATTTACCACTAATTTCAGAATTTTGATTTGTGGACTTGGTGGTGTGTTTCCACTGTCACCCTGGGGAACTAAACCCCTAGATCCTATGTGAGGTCACGGAAGCACTTAATGCACAAGGTAACCGCACTGGATTCCAGGAGATTCACAATACAAAAGCAAAAAAATTTACGGAACACCTGTGACATGCAGGTGTCTGCTCCTGTCCATCCTTTTGGTCCATGACTTACAGTTTACGACTGAGGTAGCCAACAGGATCAATCAGTTATACCTCGGCTACATCCATCCGTCCGTCCGTCCGTCCGTCCGTCCGTCCGTCCGTCCGTCCGTCCGTCCGTCCGTCCGTCCGTCCGTCCGTCCGTCCGTCCGTCCGTCCGTCCGTCCGTCCGTCCGTCCGTCCGTCCGTCCGTCCGTCCGTCCGTCCGTCCGTCCGTCCGTCCGTCCGTCCGTCCGTCCGTCCGTCCGTCCGTCCGTCCATACATCCATCCATCCATCCATCCATCCACTCACTCACTCATTCATTCATTCATTCATTCATTCATTCATTCATTCATTCATTCACAACAACACAAAATATTCTGTCCCTTTTGTGACATTATAACCGAGTTTTACTGTATTTGCTTATTTACTATTCATATAAAAGAAGGAAAATAATGTAAAAATGGGCTTAAAGTCATCTATCTTCACAAGTACCACCACACTTCCAGAGAAAACATGCACTGACAGAAAGTAACCTGTCTTTTGTGAATGAGATGAAAATACGGGATTAAAATATATCTACACAGAACATAAGAGTACTGAACCATCTGTTTGTGCTAAGGTTTCAATTAGAAGTGTGCCTGAATTACAGAGTTCAGCATTTATCTCCCCTTGACTTTCTGTCCAATTTTATTATATCCAAAACGACACGATGCGCCCATTTTAGATGAACACTTGATACTTTCATTAAGGCGGTACCTAAAAAATGTGATTATTATTTAAAATTCAATACATACGGTTTTCTTTCCCATCCGTTACAGCCTTCATATTATACACCCAAAACATAAACATGCCACACACTGTGATACCACACCAAGTCTGCAAATATCAGCTATCCTCCACAAGATGGAGCTCTTGGTGAAATTCCATGTTCTCAGCTAGCTGCCACAGCACTGTGTTATCAGCAGTTCCATAGCTCCACATGCATTTATCTACAAACTGACTGTGTTTTCATGCAGGAAGTGCTAGCATGCAGTGGCAGTTATCAACTGTAGCCAGAAATGGACAGTAGCCAGGACAGTGTACTCAGTCTATTGCAGCCTTCTCAAACTTTTTACCCTGGAGGAACCCCTTAAATAATTGTCACATCTAGGGGAACTCCCGCGTAAAAATTATTATATCTACGGGTCACGGTACGTTAGCCTGCTCAGTAGGTTGTAACTGTAGTAATCCAACAACAATTGTCAGTTATCTTTTAGTAGAGAATGATTTTTCTTTTGTTGATCTGTTTGTTTTGGCCAACTTATTGGCCCACTCTTCTTGTATGGTTCACCCTCTCCACAAATGATATCAACTCTAATGCAAGTCAGTAGTGCCGGTACAGAAATCTTCAGTTTTTCTGTTCTTTTTCTTTTCCCTTCTTTCTTTTTTTTTAATTCTTGATTTTTTGACCTTATCCAAATGGGCCTAAAACTCTTATCACAAATTTCTACTCCACAAGGTGCTAATGAGTTATGGCATGTGCAAGAGTAGTTTTCTCCCCTATTTAAAACTACAAATGACTTGTTATCTGACCTTTCTTGAAATTAACCTCTTTCTTTCCCTTTCATAAATTTTAAATACTCACAAGGCAAATATAATAAATTTCTGTTAAATAACTGGCTTAACCCAAAATGGGATTTTAATTTTTCTAAAGGCAGGGTTTGTAGAGTTAATTTAAATAGAGACTGTAAATTAATTTTAATTAATGCTATTTACAACATTAAAATTTATTGACAATGTTAAATAGTCAAGCTACTAAACACCATGCACCAATGCAACAAGAATAAAAATATAGCCTAAGACACAATTTTATACAAGTCTTTGAAAAAACATTTTCTTACCGAGAGACACGATCAGGCTCAAATATAGGCCTAGCAGTTACAAAATTATAAGACACATGTTGGTTTCTTGGTCTCTTTTTTAGGCCTATACATGGATAAAATGTGTTATTTTTGAAACTAAAAATAAAGAATGAAACTTACCTAATTAATGTGAAACACATGTTTGTGTTTTGCTGCACAAATATTCAATTCTCTCACAGAACCCTTAGCAACCTCTTGCGGAACCTTAGGGTTCCACAGAACCCCAACTGAGAAACCCTGGTCTAGTGGCTAGGCTAGGGGCTGGACAATCCAGACTTCGTATCGCAATAAAGGTCAAAGACGTTATCTCCTACAAAATGTCCAGCAAGACTCTGGGGTCCACCCAGCTGGGCCTCTCTCCCCATGAGGTGCAGTATCTGGGGTGTGACATTAACCACTCACCTCAAACTAATGCCAAGGTTACAAACGCACGCAGCTGTACTTCTACTCCCCTGTGTCCCTTGATAGCATGTATCTGGACAACTTTACCTTTTACCAGACATGGTAACAATACTCACCGCATGTGCTGGTTCGATCTTTATAAGCGCCGTGGCCTGCTCCTTGGTGGTCCGCTTTGCTGCACCCTGAATGGTGTCAGTGGCCACAGTGACAGCAGTGGCAGCTGCCGCTGTGGCTATTGTCAGTTGTGGCTGTACCAAGATACGCGTGGCTGGAGCCGTAAGGTACTCAGGAGGCTCGGCAGGTTCAAACAATTGGATGTGTTGAGTGGCAGTTTGCTGGGGGGTCGTTACTTGAAGCGACGGCTGTACAGTAGCTGCTGTTGTAGGGTAGCCTGGCCACAAAACTGCCCGCTGAAGGTGCTCTATACATATAAAACATTACCTAAATACTGAATAAACACTACAACAAAATCAAAATAAATTCATGGATATAATTTCCAGTAATGACAAAATTAAACAGTACTACTATCAGGACCCCTGGGGTCGACTCATCCTCTAACAGAAATGAGTACCTGGAATATTTCCTGGGGGTAAAGCAGGCCGATGCATAAGGCTGACAAACTGCCACCTTCATGTGCCAACTGTCTAGAAATCTGGGAGCCCAACCTCCTGGAACCCTCAGGGCCTGTCCAGGCCTGTAATGGGACTGCTTTACCTTTCACTATCAGCACTAAGTTTCTTGAATATCCTATGTTGGCTCAATACTAACAAACACTGCCAACAACCAGAGTGTGATATTTATGGCATGAGTATGATGATAGCAGAAGACGAAAATAAAGAAGCCTGTCAATCCCACAGATGGCGCTTAGTACGGTTACACTAAAAGTATTTGTACCTTAAACTCTGGATCAGATAATTGAATCAATTTACATGTCTGCCATCGTGAAAGTTTTAAAGTGTGGTGCCGGATGAGGATGGAGAAAATCACCTGGACCTACTGTGTGATAAATGAAGAAGCATAAGAATCAAGGAAGAAAGGAATATCCTACATACAATAAAACTATGGAAGTGTAACTGGATTCGTTCCATCTTGCATAGGAAGTGCCTTTAAAGCATGTTCTTGAAGGAAAGATGGAAGGTAAGAGAAGACGAGGGGGAAGACGTCAGCAGCTACTGGATGCTTGTAAGGAGAAGAGAAGACACTGGAATTTGAAAGAGGAAGCACTAGATCACACTCTCTGGAGAAATCACTCTGGAAGAGGATATGGGCCTGTTGCAATTGACTACGCAATGAATGTGACGAACATTCTCTGAATTCAGTAATTCCTGCCTAAATAAAACCTTAAGGACATACAACAACTGGCATTACACACTTAGCACAGTTTGAACTTCCTACAACAACTCAGAGCAATTATGCAGTCTTGAACAATCAGCCATGTGACAAATAGACAAACATTCAGAGTTGCAGATACTCTGTCTCCATCTCTGGGAGTTGATGTAATGAGTGACACAACGGTCCATCATGTCTATACAAAATACCATTCACACTTGCATCACTCCAGCTCATACCACAAAGATCCAAAATCTTGGCCTACATCCACCAAGTTACCCTGTGTCACTTCCAAGGAGATGGCACTCAGATTGCTCAGTGCCATCAAAATCTCAACTACCACTGGTTAATCCAAAATAGAACTTCCAATCCACCCTAACTGCTAAGCTAGACAGTGATTCTAGGGTCACAAGGAAACCACACAAATCTTCCGCGTCAGCCAAAGAAATGTCCTGACATCTGGCAGACTAACCACAAGCAATGGTCACAGGTCTAACTACTGACCTACGCCGTTGTACACACACTATTCATATAAATGTTATTTACCAGCACCACAAAATACAAAAACTTTTTTGCTGCTGCAAAGCCAAACAATTTGGTGCACATTTATATGCAGGTTATCGAAAAGTCACCAAACACGAAATTTTCTGTGGCAAACTACAGGGTTTTCATTTTATGATACTCCATACACCAGGCATCACATTTAACCAGATTAGACTTAGTTGCTTTTACACTGTGAACACCACACAGGATGGGCCATTTTTTATTCTTGTTGGCCCAACCAACATAAAATTGGGTGTATACTATATATAGCGAGACTCAGGATCCAGCACAGCCTTCCTGTTCTCATCATTAACGCTAGTACACATTCGTGTATAATCCTTATTAGTAATTTAATAGTTTAGAATAAATAGGCTATCTCAGTTTCGATGTTTTGTTAGCTTTAAATATCAGTTTATAAAAAACATCTCAAGCATTTTCCACAGCCATGGTAAAGTGTCCCTTTATTTTCCAATTCCAGTGACCCTATTTTAAATGCATGTTTATAGGCGTCAGGAAGTTAAACACCCTGCATATCTGTGCTTTAAAAACCATGAAAATACGTAATATCTCACACCTATTTAGTCTGGAGAGTGCCAAGTGTGTAGATGGTGGTTAAAATAATGCCAAGTGCTGCTCTATGTCAAGTGAATGTTATCTTGCACACTGACTGATAAAAAAACACATCACAAAATGTCCGACCCTTGCCATTCAAAATGGTGGGCGATAAGAAAGTTTCAGACCGAAATTCGGTACACTCATATTAGCTATAATTCCCCATTTTTCTTCACAGGAGAGCAAGATTTGCCCATTTTATCACTCAGGATCTGCTTACCTATGTTTGTAGCTGGTATAAGAAGGAAGTGGCCTGTAATTGGATCACGCACCAACTGGTACCCCACCGGCGGTAGAGGCAGATGTTCAGATGGACCCAACTGGACCGGTACATGAGCTAAAGACACAAACATAAAAAGTTACAAGCAAACGCACCTAATGTCGGGCGGTACAATATTTACATGGAAGCCTGCCAGAGAAGAATAAACTGTGCAGACCCTGAGGATAGTGGCTGTAGCGCTGCCCGAAATATGGGTAAGTAATCACAAAACAACACGATATGATACGTTTTTGTATAATACAGGTCGCGAGTTGTCCAGTACAACCATTTGTGGTTCCACCATGGGAAAGGCAAAGCATTCGCAATTTGGGGCTCCCCATATTTGGAACACAAAATACTGCAGACACGTCACATAAATCAACAGAATTTTATATATATTTAATACAATGTATAACCGCATAATTATCGGCAGCCAGTACGATTTTGGGTGCTCAAATCAAGAAGAATGAGACAGGCGGGGCACATAGCATGTATGGGGCGAAGAGGATAGGTGCATACAAGGTTTTTTGGTGGAAAGGATACCACTAGGAAGACGTAGACGTAGATGGAAGGATAATACTGAAACGAATCTTTAAAAAACAGGATGGGATGGGGGGGGGGGCGGCGGATTGGAGTGTTTTGGCTCTGGAGAGGAACAAGTGGTGGGCCCTTGCAAATCCGGTAATGAACCTTCGGGTTCCCTGAAATGCAGACAATTTGTTGACTAGCTAAGAAACTGTTAGCTTCTGAAGTAAGACTCTGCTCCATGGAGTTACTTAACTAGTTGGTTGGTTGGTTGGTTGGTTGGTTGGTTGGTTGGTTGGTTGGTTGGTCGGTTGGTTGGTCGGTCGGTCGGTCGGTCGGTCGGTCGGTCGGTCGGTCAGTCAGTCAGTCAGCCAGTCAGTCAACCAGTACGATTTAAGATGTTAATCAGAGCAGTCTAGAACTACACTAGTACACCACCACCACCACCACCACCACCACCACCACCACCACCACCACCACCCCCCACCCCTCTTCGCAATTCAACCGACTGCAGACGGAGCCCAGAAAAATCGCTCAACGTAGGCTACCGGCTTACTAGAGGGCATTCGACTTGATTCTAAATGGGGCCAAGACAGCCTCCTCTTCACCACGGCGTCCAGCCAAGCTCTGAGGTTCATCCATTTATCCAACATTCACAGTGACTCCCACAGATAAGACAGCCGGGGAGTGAAGCTAAGTTAAGATTGCGTGGAATTATATCTCCACTCTCCCATATTCTTTCATGGCGTCTGAGGACTGGCTTTCATCTGAATGTTATAAAAGCTCGGTTCCTACCTCACAGAGAACACAGCCTATCCAAAACGGCGATGTGCTGAGAAAAATGACAGATATCGGATAAAACAACGGCCCTGTCGTTACGGCAAAAAATTTACCCTGTCTACGCCATGAAGGAACATACGGAAGCAGAGGTAGAGCTCCAATCATTCTTCACCTCGGCATTATATGAAGGTAAGTAGTTACCTTCACCCCTCGGCCGCATGACCCCCTGTAAACAGCGCCAGTACCCACCGAATATGAGGCTGGGTGGATCCCAAAGTGGGTCTGGACGTTTTGGAGAAGAGATACATCACGTGCTCGTGTCAGCATTCGAGTCCTAGACCGTCCAGCGCGTAGACTAGCGACCATACTGACAATATACCGGCTCTAGTTACTATACAATACAGTCGAACTCGCTTATAACGTCATGGAAGGAACTGAATAGTTTGTGTCGTTATAAACGGGTGTTATTATTAACCTTTTAAAGTCCAGCGGCTGCTTTACTTATCGCCAGGTTTAACATTAAAAAATTCTACATGGTGCCCACATTGCGTTTATGTGTTTTGTACGGATCTCAGAACAAACAGCAACTTTCGCCTTATAAAACATTAAGAGACTGGTTTTTATAACCGAAGTGGAGAGTGTTTACAGCGCGGTACGCACTGAGTCCTTATATAAAACAGATACGCTTCGTCTTTAAAGGGTTAACGAGGAGTGTAATACCATGGTTAACGGTGAAGCATTCGTATCACAGAATATCCGATGTCGTTAAAACCGGGTTCGACTGTGTACAAGGCCGCCCAGTAGGAACATGTGTAAACTCCGCCCCAACAGGAATTACAGATTGGATACGCCTACTTATGGGTATTCTGGGAAGTTACGCTGGGTGGACTGAAGGAAGGAGCGTGGTACATTTTCGCGGACAAATACACTTCCAGGCCTGCTCGACCCTGACGAAGGCAGCACGGCTCTCTATAACGACGGGATCTACTCGCCCGCCGATACAACGTTAACATCCAAAAACGACTGAATATTTAGAGAGACAGCTTTGGAAAACCCGAGGCTCGAAATCGAGCAAGTTAATTATAAGTGGTAGCATTTCGCACCTGTATCACAAGCACATATACAGTCGAATCCTGTTATAACCAGGGTTGTGGAGTCGGAGTCGGAAGGCATTTTAGGTGAGTCGGAGTCAGTAAAAATGTACCGACTCTTGACTCCGACCTCAGTCTAAAATCTTAACTAGATACTCCAACTCCAGAGCCCTGATAGCTACAGTAACCATTAGACTTATACTTAAATATAGGTTATATGTGTTATATGTCTAAACAGTAGCCTGATGATTCACGTGGTGGCGACGAAACGTTTTATGGCTTCACCGTTATTAATGCGTATTGAGATTTCATGAAGGAGGCGGGGTTTTAAAAATCGAGGAGTCGGAGTCGTAAGTTTTGTGTACCGACTGCACAGCCCTGATTATAACGACATCGGTTTATGTGACACCTCGTTTATAACGTCACATATTCTGTGGTACCAATTAATTTCTCCCTGTTAATAACATTATACTCCTCGGTTATAACGACACTCGGTTACAGCGACACAAAATATTCAGTCCCTTTCATGACGTTATAACCCAGTTCGACTGTACACACATACGCGCTCCGAATGACATTCGAACCCACGGTCCCTCGGTCTGCGCCACAGTGTATGCCACTGGCTACGCGACCACTGCGAACGACCTTCCATTCGCGCAACCGCATGTTCTTGAGTAAAACGTTTTTAAGACCTAGACGTAAATGGCAGACTATAAAAACGGATCTCGTGGAAATAGGATACGACGTGGATTTAATAGGGCAGGAACAAGTGATTGGCTTTTGTGAATACAGTAATGAACCTTCGGTTTGCATAAAACGTGGCGAGTGTCTTGTCTAGCTAAGGAACTGTCAGCTTGTCATAAGACAGCGCTACACGTAGTTAGTCTAGTCTAGTCTAGTCTAGTCTAGTCTAGTCAAGTCTAGCCTGGTTAGTTAGGTAGGTAGTCAGTCAGTCAGTCACTTGGTTAGTCAATCACCCCCAAACATCGTATTCCTAAAATCACAATCACAGGCGCTACAGTGACAGGACTACGGTCTGGTCGACCAAGGAATCGCGTTCCGATATCTGACAATGGGCAAAGACGTTTTTTCCTTCTTCATCGCCTCCAGACAAACTCTGGGGCAAGAGGCTGACCACTAACCCACCACCCAACCCCAAGGTTAAGAATGTATGGAGCCACACCTTCACACCAAGCGCCCTAATGGCGTATGGGGCGCAATTAAGCACAGCGGAATGCCCTACATACTGCTGACTGACAGGTGCAACGCTGCTTAGCGAATTCCCTGCTTTCGTAACGCCAGTTGGTGCAGTACCGAGTTCACGAGACCCACGTGAGCCAGATGAAACCAGTCAGCATCACCATAATTGGACCCCTGCCTTAACCTTTTAAAGCCTAGCGGTAACTTTACGTACCACCAGGTTTAACATTAAAAAATTCTACGTGGTGTCCACATTGCGTTTATGTGTTTTGTACGGATCTCAGAACAAACAGCAACTTTTGCCTTATAAAACATTAAGAGATTGGTTTTTATAACCGAAGTGGAGAGTGTTTACAGCGCGGTACGCACTGAGTCCTTACATAAAACAGATACGCTTCGTCTTTAAAGGGATAAACGGAACATACTCCCACGGAAAGAAGGATTGTTTGAACTCAACAATAATAATAATAATAATAATAATAATAATAACGTAATCGAGAATAACTTTCTTTCCTGTGCCACGACAGCCCAACTCGGGCCTAGGCGGCCTCACTGTTGAGGCTTCTAGATCACACATACACACACGCGCGCGCGCGCACGCACACACACACACACACACACACTCTCAGCAGGACCCCTCTGAACGAGTGATCGGCCCGTCGCAGAGGCTGCTACCTACAAAACACATACAAGAGACGAATATCCATGCCCTCAGCAAGATTCGAACCCGCAATCCCAACAATCGAACGGCCGTAAACCTACGCCTTACAAAGCAGGGCCACAGGGATCGGCATGGATAAATAATTACACAAACCAACACCCGAACAACTTGGAGTCTCATTATCCATGTAAATTAATACTAAAGTTAAGCAGAACCAAATAAATGCCGATTCCACAGGCAGCGCGGTCTAAGGCGTTAGTCTGCAGCTGCTCGCTTGCTGATATTGTGGGTTCGAATCCCGTCCGGGGAAGCATGGACGTCTGTCTTGTGACTGAAGTGTGTTTACAGGTAGAGGTCTGTGCGTCGAGCTGATCACTATTCCAGAGAGGTCATACCGCGTGTGGTGTGTCTGAGTGTGACTGTGAAGCCTCGATACTGAGGAAGCCATGGCCCACCAGTGGCTGGTGTGCCAGGCGGGAAGCGCGGGGGGGGGGGGGGGGGCCAAAAAATACAATACGCCACTCGACCAAAACAAAGATGAATGTACCGACAGCCATACGCGAATAAAACTGGATGCCTTACACAGAGTAGCCAGCCATTACCACCACCACCACCACCGCCGCCACTACTACTACACTCCACGTCACCACCGCGCGCGCTCCTACCGAATTGCGCGAACGCCACGCACTGTACGTGTTGGCGACATTGTATAACCTACAGGTGTCACAAATACGCCACATTTGGGATTATGCCCTCTGTGTTCACTCCCGTCTTCCGGGATGACGTCATACAGAATGATATATTCCTAAACGCTAACATTCTGTAGTAGCGCGCTGACTCCATCCTCAGGCTGCTAGAAGGGCAAGATGGTTCGTGGTCTCGATACTGGATGACGGGAAATTTCTACTAAAAGGGAAATGAACATATCAAGTTCATGTGAACACTGGTATATATCGATATATCTATCCGACGTCATCTGATACAACGTTGTATCTTAACCTTTTAACGCCTAGCGGTAACTTTACGTATCACCAGGTTTAACATTAAAAAATTCTACGTGGTGCCCACATTGCGTTTGTGTGTTTTGTACGGATCTCAGAACAAACAGCAACTTTTGCCTTATAAAACATTAAGAGACTGGTTTTCATAACCGAAGTGGAGTGTTTACAGCGCGGTACGCACTGAGTCCTTATATAAAACAGATACGCTTCGTCTTTAAAAGGGTATTATCGATACGAACAAGACCGAAGCTGCCCCGACTGCACGGATTTCTTTCAGTTTCAGCAGTCACTGTTTCAATCACACGACAATACACAAATGAAAGCGCTACACGAAAACACCATAATACCTGTAACACACGTGTGCACGAACAAATCCGCATTTCAACTGAATTCTGTACCTAACAAAAGAAACGACCTTGACTAGACCGCAATGGGTCGGAAGAAACGTAAACTCAAACAATCCGGACTTGAAGAATCGAGGCGGCGCTGTCTTAGTTACTCCCTGTACGAACACTAAACATCATGTTCTGCATCGCCGTATTTATATGCGCGTCATGAAGATGTATGAGGGGAACGGATACACTTCTCCAAGCATGATTTTTACAGGAACGAATTCAGCAGATGTCAATACGTAACCCAAACAGAAAAATAATTTATGTTCGTGGTAACAGCTAATGGCATCAAGATCGCAACGTCCACAAAGTGTTTCCAGAAGGTAGCGGTACAAGCAACGCAACCCACAGACTATACATAACAACTGCCCATGTCACAATACTAACCACCCCTTTATTCTGACAGTTATGATTACAGAATAACATAAATGCGTTACAGTTTTATACATACAAAAACTGACTGATCAAAATGAACATACAAGCAGTATGTAAAGAGAGGGGAGGGTACGGGGAAAAAGAGAAAAGCGATGAATTGCCAATCTCTTTTCTAAAAAAAAAAACAGAGCTGGACCAATGTTTTTGAAAGCATTACCAAGCATACTATCAAATTTTCATTACGTGCCATGTTAGATAACATTATAGACACCACCTCTTTTCAATAACGACGATGCAAGCTCCGCCCAGCGGCTTCAAACTAGAACTATTTGCGCCACAAACGTGGTGCTTCATTTTAATGACAAACAACATTCCAAAGAAAAAAGCAGGGCATTACCTCCCCTCCAACCACTGGTATTGTCTACGGGGGATAATGTAGGGTGTTACTTACCAGGATACTGCCATAATGTGGGCGGAGTCAGGGCGGGATTATGACTGGTTGACGCTGCCCACGGCGCCAGCCCATTGGTCGATCTCTCCTCGCACTGAGGCTGAAGTACTGCTCAACAAACAACATGAAAAACCAACATGGAGGATTCAGCCGAACGACTTTACGCAGCCCGTAATGGCGTGCGCTTCCAAAAACAGCCATCTCACCGCTCTGCTCTGTATCTATTTAACTTCTTGAATTTTTTCGTTTTCAGTAATGCACAAAACCGTAAAGAGCTGTAACCAAAAGCTGTCCGCGTCGGAAGAGTCATTAAAAACAGCAGTAGACCGATTTCTACTTTCCAAAAGCCGAAATTTCACTGCATATACATACTAAATACATGCTTAACGGCTATTCATACTGACACAGCTATGTCATTTACATATATACAGTTATATGCACAGTACCACTACGTCAGTTAGCTTTTACACACTCCTATAAATCGACCATAAAAGGCATACGCGACAAACATTTTGCAGTATGGGACTGCTAACATTCAACCTTTATGATAGCACGTAATAGTTTCGAATGATTAAAAGACAGTATATCTTATTCTTAGCCCTGTCAATATGTCCCGTAAAAATGCGACGTTTCGTGGACGTCCGAAGACAATCTGCTGGTAAAAGGAAACAACAAACAGCCTATCTGCCTGTTTCGGTAGTCAGCGACATGTATAAATAAGATTCCTAACACCTTCATTACACTTTCCTGGCAACGCACAACGGGCACAGGAAAGCCTGCAACAGATTTCCCACCCCTTTGCTCTATCACTATAGGCAGTGCCTAGTCAACATGGCAACTAAAAGCTTACGCAAATAATTACGACCTCAATTCTTGAAATCTGCAAGGCCACAAATGACCAACCTTCACGTCTTGCGAAAGAATTGCCTTGTAAAACGTGTTACTGAAGAAAAGATGGACAAGAAGAGAAGACGATGTAGAAGACGTAACTACTGATCAGCCTTTAAAAAAACAATGAATCCTGAGAAAGGAAAGACTACACCGCCATCTCTATAAAGAACTCTATTTGGAAAAGATTGATAGAACTGTCGCAAGGCACAGTAGGCAATGAACATACATGGCAAGACACGTATAAACGTAACATTATGGCGCGTTCGCGTGGTCACTGTTGCAGTGCAAAAGCCGTATTATATAATCCTAGTGTGTATGTAGCCTACGTTACCCAGCATGCAAAGCGCACGCACCGCGCAGCCCCTCCGGCTCTGCCATATTTTTCATCATCTTATAAGCGGCACAGCTTTCGGAAAAAGAGTTACTGAACACAAAATACGTGTTTTGATTTTCTCTACAAGTTTTGTCTAAAGCATTTCTCATTCTAAGAAGAATTCAGCCAGATATTATCACAAATGTACATAGCTCTTCAAGTAAAGTACTCATTATTCCTGTCAGATTTTAATGAAACTTGAATTTTCTCGTCATATTATCGAAAAATGCTCACATATCAAACTTCATGAAAATCCGTCCTGTGGAAGGCCAGTTGTTCCATACAAACGGACGGAAGGTCACACACAGACACAGACACAGACACACACACACACACACACACACACACACACACACACACACACACACACACACACACACGACGAATCCTAACGGTCGATTTTGACAATTCTGCGAACGCGCCTAATACAAATGACCGATCTACAGGCCTGTGAGAATCAACGCTGGAGCCAGGCATCTTTCGTCTATACAGGTCTATTAAAATCGCAGCACATCCAAACAAAATTATCTATACAGAACATAAAATAGAACTGTAAATAAAAGCGCACACTTGTGCTGTTGGCCTACAAGAATGGGCATGCCACCGCAAATAAATAGGGACGTAAACTGGTTTGCATCCGTGTTTATTTTATGTGGTGAGTTGGTTTTTATTTGTTCAAAAAACTACCATAGCCTATTTTAAGACTGGCCGTTTCCCAAGTGCAATTGTGGACATATTCTGTCAGTTCGTAGGCAAAGGTAACCGTGTCCCTGTACTCACCATTATGACGTATAGAAGGGATGAGTGTACTGCTCCACTTATTCTTAACTTGGGCACTAGATGGAGGAGGGTGGTACCTTCACTCCCCGGCCGTCTGACCCCTAGGAAAAAATAACCCCGCGTACCCTTCGAATAGGAGACAGTGTAAGCCCTACAGCCGGTATTAACGTTTAGTGTAAGCGAAAACTCCACTAACCCTGACAGGACTCGAACCCTGAAACCTCAGCCCGTAGCCTAGTCCCTATACCGGCTGCACTCCATCAGTGTGCCGACCGATCACAATTACAGACCTAAAGTGAATGACGTGTTTTAGAGTAATCGTACAACGCCCACCGGGTCTATTACGTGTAATTACGGCAGTCACACCTAACTCAGTAACTGTCTCAAGGCAATAGGTGAGCTTTAACCTTTCAAAGCCTAGCGGTAACTTTACGTACCACCGGGTTTAACATTAAAAAATTCTACGTGGTGCCCACATTGCGTTTATGTGTTTTGTACGGATCTCAGAACAAGCAGCAACTTTGTGCCTTATAAAACATTAACAGATTGGTTTTTATAGCCGTAGTGGAGAGTGTTTACAGCGCGGTACGCACTGAGTCCTTATATAAAACAGATACGCTTCATCTTTAAAGGGTTAAAACTGTACACCTATCTATTTCACTCAAAACACCAAGCCCTGATAGCGGTTTAACATTACTACATTTAGTAACACACGACAGTAACACCGGCTGCCGTATGCTATAAATTCGCACCATAGCGATATTGCACAGAAATAAGGTGGACGCGGAGTACGACAGTACTTAAAACACACTCCCTCTCCCCGCCTTTAAGACAAAAAAAAACTGTACACATTGCTTACGCAGGTTCTTTTACGAAGTCCATTCTGTATGCAGCCTAGCAACAGTAACTACTACTGCGAACATGCCTACGGAATTTCTTTTGCAGTTCCATAAAAGGCCGTACCTAACACGAACTGTAACTATTCTCAGCACTGTGAACTAATTCGCCCATCTGTTTCTGTTCACCCCGACTTGACTTAATCTAGAGAAACATTGTATAAATATAAATTGTTGTGCGTCAGTAGTTGTCAAATTACCAGAAAACAAAAATTTCAAAACTGACGACAACCTGCAGACCGACCTCCAGACCTGCAGCCAGCTGACGTCACACAAGTTACGGGCCGGTACTGTACGAATGCGGACCAACACCCATTACTGATAAACGTTTCTCGAACATACAGTGGCTGCCGGGTCTTCTTCTCGAAGGTAAAGTGGCCGGGGCGTGACGTTAACATCAGCGTCGAGGTTAAAGAAAGAGTAGAGCCATACTTCAACTCTCTCGCTCTGTGCCTTCATGGCAGGATATAGGGCGAACTTTACCATTCTCAACATGGGGACATAAACCAAGCTACGGGAAGCGATGGTGACATGGTAGCTGGGGCGGCGGCGGCGGCGATGATGATGATTATGATTATGATTATGATGATAATGATAATGATGCGGGAACTAAGTCCCAACCGGTCCGGGCTATATAAGAAACGCTGCTAAACCGGAAGGCAGTCAACTGTGAATGACCCTATGACGCGGCCCACAATTCCATCACATCATTTTGAGCACTACTGCAACGTCCGGGGGCTCAAGGCTTTGCCGTCTAGTCTTAGGGGAAACTTATCGCCTGGATACCAAGCAATGGGCTGAATGAAATGTCCAGCGGCCGGGAGGGGCACACGGGGGTCCGAGTACATTAACAATAAAACAGACCTGTTCTTACTAAGCCTAGGATATAAGGAACACGACAGGTAACATACGTACAACATAACAGTGAGGCGCGTTCGCGTAACCATTGCTGCAATATTGCAATATTCTAAGGGTGTGTCTCTAACCTTAGTATTCCAACATGCAAGGCGCATGCGCCGTATTATATTGTCCTCTGTGACCTGTCTGTCTCTACCGTATTTTTCCACATTATCTATCTAATCAACGGCATGATTTTCTGGGGGGTTGAAGTGGATTACCCGCAAGTGGATTACTTGCGGGTGATTA
>BLKM01000436.1:2511471-2595294 GCA_013340265.1 Coptotermes formosanus
CCCCCCCCCCCCCCCCCCCCCCCCCCCCCCCCCAACCCTGACGCTGTATATAATCTACGTTTGATTTTAAAATTATGTTACAAAGTCATGTTGTAAGTACAACATAACACTGTCTGCAACTGTATTTATACACGTACGAATATAACTACATGTACCATGACTCAATCAGTGTCCTATATGCTTGGTTTTTTTATTTTATTTATTTTTCAACATTCTCATGCACTAGTCATCAGCCGATTTCAGTGGCTGATTTCGGTTCAAGGGGAAATCACGTAAAACGTTTGATATCATAATATGTACAAAAATCTGCGTTAATTACATTTCAGTTTCGCGGAGTTTAGGAGGGGGGCTGCAGCCCGGTAGCCCCCTCCCCCCATGGGTGCACCCTTGAAGACACTGCATCAGCTGTATCTACCTACAGATGTTAAACAAGAAACACAACCCATGAAAAATGCATCCATTATTGCAAGCCATCGCCTTTCCTTTGTGTTTCAGTGACCAGTAAATACCAGAATGGTGTTTACACATCAAAGACTGAATATTCATTGTTGAGAGCTACTTCTCAAATGGGGTTATCAATGTTTACGGACCACTTTGTATTCAAATCATCCTCATGCACTGAAAGAGTTTACAGTTCAACTTTCGGCGTACACTAGTCGGCATAGCACATGAGATATTTAAAAAAAACTGTTCCACAACGTCATCAATCATGAACACTTACGTACAAACAAAAAATAAAAAAAAGGTAAAGCAATCCTGTTACAGGCCTGAACAGGCCCTTTGGGTTCCAGGAGGTTGAGGCTCCGAGATTTCTAGACAATCGGCACTTGAAGGTGGTAAGGTTGTCAGCCCTACGCACCGGCCGCCTTTACCCCCCAGGAAATATTCCTGGTACTCATTTCTGTTAGAGGCTGAATCGACCTTAGGGCCACAGTGCGACCGAAAGGATTATGTCAATGAAAAATTCCAATGACACCATCGGGAATCGAACCCGCAACCCTTCCGTTTTGTAGCGCAGTGCCTCAACCAACTGCGCCACCGCAGGGGGGGGCCCCCCCCCCCCCCCCCCCCCCCCCCCCCCCCCCCACAAACCAAAAATGGCCAACACAATGAACTATTTTTTTAACGCGCGTTCTCCGTGGGTTGCGTTTCTTTGTGAACACACTGGATACAATGAACTTCAGAAACCAGACTATAGAACCAACAGACAGATATAAAATGTCTCAGAACAAGGCAGCAAACTACACAGTTAGCAACACATTCAATCATGAAGCTCAGCTAATTCACTATATAATTCAGTCCCTACCTCACAGGAAACATTTGTTTCAAGTACGAAGACCAGCCGGTTAATACTGCAAAGGGAAGTATGTAACAAAGCATCAAACGAAACACGTAACACAGTCTGTGGGCAACATGGCATTTTCAGCTCTACTCGTACATTCTTCTGGGATATTACGCAGCGTAAAGATGTAATTCTGCACCTATGTTTGGGGACAACCTATCGGCCCCACCTTCAACGGTGGAGGCGTCCAAGAAGACGGCCGGTAACACTTTGACTTCTTGACCCTTGAAGATGGGACCGATAGGTTGTCCCGAAACGTCTGTACAATGCCGCGTAATATCCCAGAAGATCGCAGGTCTAATCTACATGGCGGCGGAAGCCAGAAAACGAACATGCACTTTCTTATGTCAAACGAGACTGTAAAAATTAGGCTAATTCACACATACAGGACTGAACTGCGACCGTACCCAGACCTTATCGCCATCCACCGCTTCGAACGTGATTTTTCAAGGTCACTAACACAGCACGGTCCGCGCACGGTCGTGTATGCATCAACTGAAATATAAACGCCTATCGACGGTCTACGGGCATCACAGTCTTGGCTCGAAGCGGTTCGGCTTTTACCAGCTACCACGTGGACTTTCAAAACAGGGCCACTGTCCGACACAGCACAGTAGTGATTCACTCTTGTATGTGTCAGTTAGCCTGTAAGGTACCTCTGTGCTTTAAATCATTAAGGATATTACCTAAAAAATCGCTCCTTCATGGCATGCAATGAGTAGAACTGGATTGAGACTGCAGGAGAATGATGCTCACAGCAGCCCCTCTCGCCTTGTCGAAAACAACATGCGTTTACGAAATGCAGGTATTTATCATGTTCTCCTTTTTAAACCCAATGACATGCTACCGAAAATAACATTAGTATTACTGGATGGGGAAAAAACACGAAATTCCGACTCTGATATCCTTTATACAAAAAGCCACACATCCTACACGTGACGAAAGGTCGACATTTTGCACGAAGGGGGGGGGGGATGTCCCCGTGATTACGCACCAGACGATTAAATAAGTTAATATACAGGCCGGCAGGCCTAGCTGTATAACGTTCACACAGGAAGCAACGTTTATCACGGCGCGTTACTGTGGCCTGTGACACCTCTTGTTACACGCATGACTCGACCGGAAGAGGCAGGCAGTGTTAACATATATTCTGTGACGAACGCCGTGCATTGTCAACCTTGCAACCACTTGTCGAACTTCGCAGTCTGACCTGTCCACTCTTGTTCATCACGGCTGTCGTCCCATAAAATTCCAACCAGGCAGCCGTCTGCTTTCTCAGTCTTTCCTTCCGTTACTTCTTTGTACGCTGCCTTCCGTCTCGGGTCCTCCAGTTGATGGGGGTTCCTTGGCTAGAGATCAGACAAACACTGAAGGTTTAACTCTAAAAGCCTCATTATTTTGTGCCGAAGTACTGGTATATACCGATTTCAGGTTTTCCAGATTCTTGAACGCTATTGCAGATAGGCACGTCCAGACCATGTCAAAATCTGCTAAGAGGAGACTTGGCATCGTTTCTAGAGCACGGAACTTCACAAAGCAGCGTTCAATACGTGTTCTTCGGGGCTTCTTATGGCACTCATTGCCTTTACAGACGCCACGTATTGTTCGGTAACGCACTGAGAACGCACTTCATGCGGTTTGACGTCTAAATACTTGACGATCAGAGGTTTGCACTTCACTTACCTCACACTACACACCTCCTGCCGCTGCATTCCTTCCTTCCTCCCAAAATTTCATGATTCTTGTTATAGTAGTAGTAGTAGTAGTAGTAGTAGTAGTAGTAGTAGTAGTAGTAGTAGTAGTATGAGTAGTAGTAGTAGTAGTATGGTGTTGCTACTGCTACTACTCGTGCGGCTGTAACAGCATGGCTGGCAGCAGCAGTAGAACGAAGGCTCAACTTTGGGCCATAGCCTCTACAAGTTTTCTCCTCCACATTTTCCAGTTTAATGCCAGTCTTTCCCATCCTGCTGTCCCTTGCAGTTTTTTTGCCATCTCTGGCCACCGCGTCTATCCACCTGTCCTTTAGCTTCCCTGTTGTTCCACTGCCATAAAACAAGCAGTCCCATTACAGGCCTGTGCAGGCCCAGGGGGTTCCAGGAGGTTGGGCTCCCAGATTTCTAGACAATCGGCACATGAAGCTGGTAGGCTGCCAGCCATATGCAGCGGCCGCCTTTACCCCCCACGAAATATTCCTGGTACTCATTTCTGTCAGAGGCTGAGTCGACCCCAGGGCCACAGTGCGACCGACAGGATTATGCCAATGAAGAATTCCAATGACACCATCGGGAATCGAACCCGCGGTCTGCCGGTTTGTAGCGCAGTGCCTCAACCAACTGCGCCTCCACTGCCATGCACTTTTTAATCCTTGAAGATTTTTCTTGGTCGTCCTGAACCACCCACCCTGCAGATGTTTCAAACACCGAACATGAACCTGATGATCACCTTAGATAGGTCGAAACGTGTAGTTCTGTGTAACAGATACAATTTCGCTGTGTTTGGACAGATATCAATTTTTTTTTTTTTTTGTATGATGAAGAACTGGCTGACACTCTTTAAAATTCTAGATAATTAAATCCTCCCGCTACTTCAAATTTACTGTCCCATCATGACGTATGTGGTTGCTCTCACCCTAGTCCCAGACTGTCATCATCGTAGTATTCCCCGCGCCTTATCTGCAGTCCCACCGAGCCAGCTGTTACTTCCATGACCTTATATACTTTTCTGTTCCCGGTGATGTCCTTCCCAGGTTCTTGATGTCAACATTCCCAGTCACCTGGACACTCTTGCACAGTTAGGTGCCATTAATATCTACTGCAGTCTGACTATCCAGTCTAATGCCTGATTACACATCACTGCCGCCAGCCTATCACCACGCTTTGGCCCACTACGTATTCCCAACACCTCCCTAGTGCCCTCTACTACTTCACATCCTCCATCGCCACCCCTTTATTCTTGTTCGCCCCGATATCCAGGTTGTCCGCGTTGACTTCGAAGGTCTTCTTCATCTGTACCAACAGCATTGCCGACGAGAAGGGGGAAAGGTGACACAAAGTACTACAGGGACCCTGCGGTCTGGAAGGGTGCCCGACTATATTACATGTTTTTGTACTTCTCGGTGGTATCAGACATAATTAGGTAGCGATTTATCGTGTTAACGGCACTTGCGGCCAGTGGCCATCTTGCTTACGATGCTCTCTGCTTTGTTTCCTTATTTTTCCTCTTTCCAGTCCGCCATTGCTGGTGAGGCCCGAAAAAATTTTTGCCCCGGGGCCCGAAGCCGCTCTCGGCAGCCCTCAACAACGAGGACTATGCCACGTGACAACAGGGCCTATACGTCTGTTTATTGCTGTTACGGACCTTAGAAAACAGAACAGCATCTACAGGGTCATTATTTTATCTGACAAATATCATTTTGAACTTCCGTCAGTCAATCCGTCTGTTTACTGCTGTTACGGAACTTACGCAATAGAACAGCATCTACAGGATCATTATTTTATCTAAGGAAATATCGCTTTTAACTTCCCGCCTTTATTCCAATGCACGTGTGGTCGGTCTGGTGAGTGGGTTATGTTCATACGATAAGATCGCCGACAGGAAGTGGAGCAAGAGATAAAATAAGGATGCTGTACATTCCCAGTATGTTGAATCTCTTTATCTCCTTCGCGTTACAGGCCAACGTGTTTACCATATATCTAACGCTGCCAGGTTACCTGTATCCCCACCATCAACACGGACTGCTCTCACAGTAATTAATACCTGCCGCGGCGTAAATTCTCTCTTAAAGATCAATCTTTTCCTCGTACAGGAATACACGAACCGCTCTTATTACAACCTGGATGTTTCATACCCATTTCTTTGGAGATCGCGAATTTCGAAACAACGTTCAACGGCTGAATATTCTGCAGATTACAACAGCTGGTTGAACAGACTGCCGAGAAGAGCTGGAAACACCACGCATGTCGTGTTGACACTCTCGTGGGCGCAAGAGGGCGAGAGTAATGAGTCGGTATTTCTGGGTCAATGTTCAATACACACAGTGGAACAAAACTCACCTGACACGGCATTTCTCTTGTTAAAACATCAAGTATCAAGTGACTTTTGCACCACCCTGTATAATTATGTTGTACAGCGAAAATATGGAAGTCGGAGGATGGCTGTATATGCCTGTTAAAAAAGGTCGGAAGATGGCTGTATACGGCTGTTAAAAAGGTCGGAGACTGGCTCTAAGAGGCTGTTGAAACTTACATCCCTAGACAAACACCACAGCAGCGTTGAAATGATATGAAAAATGTAACAGAAGAAAAAGGACTAATTCTTTACCAACATTTTCAAACACCGTAACTAATTACAGAAAGCAGTAACAACTCTACAGTATTATCTGGTACCTTATTTCTTACAAAAATTGTGAAAGGGGGCTTCACTTACCACTGCTGTTGATTGAAGAATGTTGCATCGACTTCGGTCCGCCATTTGCTGGAGTACTGTTGACGCCACCATTACATGGAGACGTGGGACACGGAGCGGCCTCCAGTTTCACAACAGCCGCCATGGGAGGAGGTGCCACTACGTTGGATACATTGCTAACAACATTCTGCTGCTGCTGGGGTCGGATACTGGTTGTAACCTCGGCCACCTGGAGACACGGGGTCGAACTGCCCCCAGAACTGCTTACCGGTTCCTTCTTGATCTGCACCAAGCCACCATTCGGCCATTCCGAAACGGAATTGCCATTTCCGCCTGCATTCAATAAGTAAAAGGAAGTTGCAAAGTAAACCAGTGGCGGCTGGTGTTAAACACAGACATAACAAGCGCATTAAAGACAAGGTAGGTCGATTCACCACTCTATCCTAAATACTCCTTGGCTACCTTACTTGATGTACAGTGCACTTGGCACATCTTCAGAAAACATGCAACTTTCACTACGGTAGTATTTCCCAGAATGTAAAACAACATGGCGGCCGCGCGAGAAACGTTCTCTGTACCTTCCGGTTTCGTTACGTTAACTAATGAACTACCGGAACAACGCAATTCAAGATTTCTTACTAAAATCCATCATAAACATGACTGTCACACATCAAACAGGCCTGTTATTTGCAAGTCAAGAATTACAAACATCACGACTGTGCAACATTTACGTCCGATAAACTTATCACATACAGCACCAACATGTGGGCAGCAACCTCTTCGCAAAAATAAAATACGAGAAACATTATTATTATTATTATTATTATTATTATTATTATTATTATTATTATTATTATTATTATTATTATTCACGTCACGCACAGATGGTAGCCCTTCGTCTTAATATTGGCCAATAAATCTGTTCCGACGTACCGTATCCCAGCCTGACACACACATATTTATCCTGCAACTGCATACGAATTATGCAAATCATGCAACTTGTGTCACGTCACCCCACTGACGCCTATAATTTTGAGATGGCTCCCAGATTTCTGTAAAATTTGTGGACTCCTGCACAGAGAGAGAGAGAACCACAGGTCACCACTTCTCGTCGGTTCCTTTATCGTATTAACGCAGTCCACTCAGGGACGGTCTAGGGTGTCGGCCAATCGGACAGTTTCCCGAGCCGCCAACCTGTAAGAGGCGCTAAGATGAAACTGCAATAATCAGAAATATGGTGTTAGTAAACTAAAGTTATCACACGCGAAAGTTTCTTCGAAAATTATCCGCCATATGGGCATACGCCCTCAAAAATATACGCCAGCCCTGTCCTAAGCCGAAAAAGTTTATAAAGAATATCGGTTTGTAAGGGGTGCCAAATTACTGGCCAACCGGGACAGCCCACGTGTTTTCGGCGCATTCCTGAGTCCACTCAGTCGATCGCTGGCGTCGGTAACAAACGACAGTTTTTGGATAAGATAATGACTCTGCATGAACTTAAACCCGAATTAAATCTACAGCCACACTAACTGTATTCTAACGTCTTACCATTCCGTAATGACACAGGATTGGTCCTGCTGCACCCACCAGAGGAGCCAACAAGCGAGTCATGTTTCTTCCGTTCTCCGCTAGAGTGCTCTGAATGTTCATGTTTACGCTCACTGCATTGTAGTAACGGAAATGAGGCGGCGCCATTATTGTCAGAACTCGCCATGCTGCCATTTGGGTGTTGACTATTGTCACTCCGTACAACCAAGGGGGAAGGGGAACCTATGAAAAGGAAATGTTTTTAATTATCGATAAGATTAAAAACCAATAATAAGCTGGACAAGTTATTATACCGACGAACAGTTCTGGTGAAATGAAAACTGGAAAATACAGGATTAAAAGGGAGCTGCGTGGAACTGTTTTGGGATATAGAATTACAAGCTGACGGGTAATTCGAAAAGATACGTTACATAACTACAAACAGAATGTCCCTTTCCTTGCCCAAGTTAAGCTACATTTCGTTCTGAAAATGGTTCAATTTTCAGCTGACAGGCGTTATTCAATGTGGTCTGTTTATACATGCACACGCACAGATACACCGATCTCTTACATACGTCAGTATTTGATTTCGATAGTTAAATAGAAAACTGCAATAGCAAAACGTGATTCGGCATTTAAGCACCAGAACCAAATTTCATGCCGATCCCAGTGGCCGCGCGGTCAAAGGCGTAGGTCTGCGACCGAGCGCTTGCTGGGATCGTGGGTTCGAATCCCACCGGGGACATGGATGTTTGTCTCCTGTGAGTGTTTGTGTTGTCAGGTAGAGGTCTCTGCGACGGGCCGATCCCTCGTCCAGAGGAGTTGTACCGACTATAGTGTGATCAAGCGAAAAATAAACAACCTCGACACCTACTGTGAGTAGGTTGAAGAGGGAAGGACTACGAAACGGAACGAAACCAAATTTCATCAATATCCGATCTCGAACAGTAAAGTTATTAGACGCATACTTGGATGACCACACCTGGCGACGTTACAGGACACATTATGCGTCAGTGGCGTGTCTTGTAAACACATGCTGTGTCGGTTTTAAAATTCAATGGACGTTCGTTCTGAGATCCATTACAAAACACATAAATACGCTGTGTGGGCAGAACGTTGAACTCTTTCACGCTAACACGGCGTTACACATAGCAATCACTGGGTTTTAAAGGTTAAAGGTAAAGGTACAGTCCAACCTAGAACAGACCATGAAGGCCCAGACGGGGAGTAGGGGTGTAGCTCTTATCTTTTTTTCAACTTTGGCGCCAGACGTGGTGGGTGGTCAACGTCACGCCTGGGCGGCATTACCCCTGGGAAAGAGACCCGTGACCCACTCTACAGGAGGGAGGGTGGGTCCCATGGCCAGTTTGGACCGGTGCGGAAAATTTCACCCCTCACCGGGAGTCAATCCCCGGACCGCCAAGCCCGTAGAAAGTCGTTAAACACCGAATTAGCTATCCCGGCCCACATTCTAAAGGGTTAAGCAGGGGAAAACAGAAGGAACTCGAAGAAAAACCTGAGTGCCACTTCATCCACCACAAATCCCACATAAAGTCACCACGACTGAGCCTCCGAGGCTCTGCGACGACAAGTCGTCTTACAAACGTTCCGATCAACGGGGTGACCTCGCAACTACGAAGAGTGCGCTGTGCATTACAGTCCTGGCCCCAGCACTGCCCATTCATTTCCCCCCCTCTTCTATGGCCGCGAAGCTGGACCCTGAAATATACGATTTACGTCCACTGAATAAAGACGCTGTTGTGGGGCCTCCGCCGGTTGCTTGTAGTCTCAACGAATACCTGCACACCCGCACACGTGGTTTCCAGTGGGCATACAAGTCTGACACAGCGACGGCGAGCGCATATGAAAACAATATTAATTACTGATACGCCGCAGACGCAGTACAGAATGGGAATTTTCTGCAGGCTACTACCCCCTCCCCCCCCCCTCCACGTCGCACTGAACCGCCTTCCCCTCCTACTCAAAGCTTCCAATAGACATAGAAATCGAAACAATATGAATTTCTGATAAGCCATATGTAACACACAGGCGTCAGCTGTGGTGTCTGAGGGTTTTTGGAAACGATACTGTTTGGTGGGGGAGGGGGGTGGTGGTGGTGGAGGGGAGCTGTAACCGGAACTCACTTGATAAAATGCTCTTGAAGGTTCACTAGACATCGGAACTGGTATTCATTTCCTCGCACCAAAAACAAGCAACTCAGTTAATGAAGTTAATAGAATACACATATTTTAAAACATGTTTTCTCGTCACCGCCCCCCCTCCCCTCCCTCTCGTTATACACCCTACACCCTTACCAATACTTGGGTGGGATTTCAATTCGCCTGTGACGTTCCAAATCAACGGATGGTACAATCTCATGACAAACCTATTTGTATGGAGATTATTGATAAACGTTATGGGTAGAGAGGGATGATGCTTCCACTGCCATCCATCAGGAGTATAAAAGGGACGGATTCAATGTACAGACAAAAAACCAAATTAAATATTCAGCTAGTTAATTACATTGAGTAATACCGACCAAAACTGGAAATGACGCATGTACAAAATCCCACGAGATACCCCCATAGCTTTCTGTTTTATTTGTGTTGTGTAATGAAGTATCCCCTGTATCTGCGGAATCTGCTTTGGGGTGGTTTTATGGCACATAATAAAAATGATGATGAACTGGCAGAAAATATGGATTACATTTTAAAAAAAAGTTGGTTATCTACGATGTAAATTGTTGGTGCAAACCTGCAACAATACACAGTCGCCGCCATGATTCTGTTTCGTATTAAGGTATACATTCATCCCTCGCTTTTCGCGGGTTCGTACTTCGCGGTTTCGCAAATTCGCGGGGGCCGTCATCTATTCGCGGGGTTTTTTTGCTTTCCATGGGGCAGTCTTCGAACCCTAATAATCGCGAAAACTAAGGGATGACTGTATTTACAGGTTCCGCTGAAAGCAAACTCTGGCGTCTTGGGCAATGTGCAGGCATAAATAACCCAACTTACAGAAATTCCTGAATTCCTGACGACGGTGTGCTGCGATTGGCTCAAATGTCCTGGCGGCCGCCAGTGTTTCAGAAAGGGGGTCTGCTGCCGTCTTGAGACAGCAGAAGAGAGACCACTGATGCACGTTGGCTCTTTAACGGATCTACCAACTCAGGTGACAGAAGGGGGCAAATGCAGGTGACAAGAAGCGACAGTCCACTGACTTCGTTCTATAAGGTTCACCAACTCTGGTGAAAGAAAGGGACTGGCCACTGAACTCAGAGTCTATTGGGTCCAAAAATTCAGGTGACATAATGAGACAGTCCAGTAACAGAGGCCAGCTCTTTCTAACGGGCCGATAAGATCACGGGTCCCTGCTACCACTTCAAGACAGAAGAAGATATGACCACTCTGTGGAACACTGAACAAACGTGAGATGATGGACAGAGTCCAGCACATTACATGAACGCATCCCCTCTCGAGCGCTGTTAAGACAGAGGTACGAACGTATGCGTACGTTGCAACTAATTATCAAGAAAACAACCTTCAGAACATTACAATCAAAGTCACAAGTGTTTTCACTGACAATCTTTTCTTGACTCTGTCCATCGTCTGGGCCCACGACTAAAAACACTCTGTATAAATCCATTACACCACACTAACAGTTCGAATTTGCAACCTTCAAGATCCGTCAACAGCAGAGCCGGCAAGCATACTGGCGTCAAGACAGTAAAGAACCTTACAGCTGGCGGGGGAAGTTCTTTACTACGTAACAGACTGTTAATGTCTCTAGGAGGACAACTCCACGGAACAAGTGAGTCAGACTAACAGTACACTGTACAATACTAACTACACTAGCTTTTCCGCTATACGATTATTGTTTTACATCACAATGTCTTCTTAGTCGCCATTCCTTGACTCGCTGCTGATGTCATTCAACGCAAACGCACGCAATACTGTACCTCCCCATTCGTTGTCATATATCCGTGAAAGCCAAGATTTTTAACCTTTTAAAGCCTAGCGGTAACTTTACGTATCACCAGGTTTAACACTAAAAAATTCTACGTGGTGCCCATATTGCGTTTGTGTTTTGTACGGACCTCAGGACAAACAGCAACTTTTGCCTTATAAAACATTAAGCGATTGGTTTTTATAACCGAAGTGGAGAGTGTTTACAGCGCGGTACGCACTGAGTCCTTATATAAAACAGACACGCTTCGTCTTTAAAGGGTTAACATAGATAATATATCCTTTTAAAGCCTAGCGGTAACTTTACATACGACCAGGTTTAACGTTAAAAAATTCTACGTGGTTCCCACATTGAGTTTGTGTGTTTTGTACGGATCTCAGAACAAACAGCAACTTTTGCCTTATAAAACATTAAGAGATTGGTTTTTATAACCGAAGTGGAGAGTGTTTACAGCGCGGAACGCACTGAGTCCTTATATAAAACAGATACGCTTCGTCTTTAAATGGTCAAACGGTGGGCCTCACAGTCATGTATCGAAGCGTGTGATGCACGCATTAACACTGCTCGACAACAGTGAGGTACAGCCCGTTGTAGCTATTCGCGAACGTACGCTTCTTTTCGCAGCAATGCGCACTGAAGTTGTGACAACGGCAGTCACTCAACACCAGTGGCGAGCAAGTGGTTAGACCCTCCTGGTCTACTGCTTCACGTGTGTTATCTACTCAGGCAAGTGCCTTTGCTAGAATACTCAGAGGGGCCTCACGCTTGGGTCCGGATGGCCCACTTCGCGCGAGGGCACCCTTTTGGACGCCCCCAGTCATGCTACTTCCAACTGTTAACACCTACCGCAGCTCCCAGCAATTTAAAAGACATTCAACGCCTTGCAGGAGACCAGTAAACAGCAAAGCTATGACTCACCAGCAGATGGGGAGTTTAAAGTCTCGTATTTCGTGGCCCTCGATTCAAAGTGTCTGCACAGAAACATATCGCCAACGCAGTATCCGTCCATCGTATGGACTTTTTATCAGGAAAATCCTAAGAGTTTCGATAATACAGGATGTTTCTTTTATCAACGCCCAAGTCATGGAAGATTCATCGCATAGGAAGCGTACGCACGCCGGAATGTCAGTGACGTGATAAAACAGAAGACTTACTTTGTATCTTAAAAAAAAAGTCCGTCACATTTGAGGATTTCAAGAAAGTGACTATGAAGACCACCGCAATGTCGGACGTGACATCAAGTAGCCAGTGCGGTGAGCAGGTACGTAAGTTTAGGAAAATCGTGCAGTTTCCGAATTCAGGGTCTAACGTGAAGACAGACGAAATCCGTTCCTCCTAACCGTCGGTACGTACTTGACAAACTAAATGGCGTCCCATCCCACACGGCACTATTGTCAAGACTGTGCACTGGTAGACGTTAATCTCCGCGTACGTCACTTTTCCCCTGCCAGTACGCTCCATATTCATATTTCATTCTACAATCGACGCTGTGCAACTTCGCTCTACTGACAGCGTCGTTAAATAAAGCACTCTACAGTTATCTCGGTAGTAGCGGTGTTAACTCTTATCAAGCCATTTGATAGGAACTCTTCAATACACACAGTTGTCGTTACATAAAGCTGAGAAAAGCCGGTTGGAAGTTTTCTCAGGTATGGCCACTTTTGACACGGGCGACAGAGTCGCCGACGACTGGTCTCCCAGCGACAGAGAATACTCAGGTATGGCCACTTTCGACACGGGCGACGGAGTCGCCGGCGACTGGTCTGCCAGCGACAGAGAATACTCAGGTATGGCCACTTTCGACACGGGCGACGGAGTCGCCGGCGACTGGTCTGCCAGCGACAGAGAATACATGGCAAGCAATGAGGGATTTCACACGGTCGACTGTCTGCGTAAAGTCTCCCGTCGACAGAATTATTATCGCCTTTCCTGTCTTGTCGCTCGCAGACAGGGAGACTGACGGGAGGCAGCAGAACCACACAGTTCTATGTGACCTTTCAGACGGGTCACAGTCTCCAACGTGACTCGAAGCATATACATATGAATTGTCACAAAGAATTTGTAAATTGAGTTGTATTTTGCCTAAATTGTAAGGTGAATATTTAATAAAAGTGGTTAATTAACCTTTTAAAGCCTAGCGGTAACTTTACGTACCACCAACTTTAACATTAAAAAATTCCACGTGGTGCCCACATTGCGTTTATGTGTTTTGTATGGATCTCAGAACAAACAGCAACTTTTGCCTTATAAAACATTAAGAGACTGGTTTTTATAACCGAAGTGGAGAGTGTTTACAGCGCGGTATGCGCTGAGTCCATATATAAAACAGACACGCTTCGTCTTTAAAGGGTTAACATAGATAATATATCCTTTTAAAGCCTAGCGGTAACTTTACATACCACCAGCTTTAACATTAAAAAATTCCACGTGGTGCCCACATTGCGTTTATGTGTTTTGTATGGATCTCAGAACAAACAGCAACTTTTGCCTTATAAAACATTAACTGACTGGTTTTTATAACCGAAGTGGAGAGTGTTTACAGCGCGGTATGCGCTGAGTCCTTGTATAAAACATACCCTTCGTCTTTGATGGGTTAAAATACCGTGATTACGTAGTGTTGCTGCTGATGTCTCTGGGTGGTAGGTTGTAGATTTCCTCACATTTGTGTCTTTTATTTATATATATATATAATATATACACGCACGCACGCACGCACGCACACACTCACACACACAGAATACTCTATTCTCTCACATAGTTAAGTGTGCACAGACATTCTAAAATAATCAAAAACCCTTCGCTTTGTCTCTCCTCAGATCTTCAAAAACAGTTCAAAATAACCCCGCTGTCTCGCCTGTCACATATTATAGAGTGCACCCACAATTTTTTCTTTTCTTTTTCACTTCTGTTCGGGCCCACACAGCAATAAACTCTTCCAGTTCTAGCACTGTACTAAGCGCTCCGTCTTCAGAGATGATACGAAGAGTGATATCACGGCGACAGATTTTTCGCACGCGTCGAAGCACGGGAGGCCTGCCGTCTGTCTCTGGGCGACAAGTCGCCGTCCACTGAGTAGCCAGTGTGAAAGAGCCTTATACCAAGCACAGAGCCGACTAACTGCGAGCCTTTCTGTTCGCTGACGACAGTCAACAACGCGCGAAATCTCGCCATTTCTCCGTATTATATTCACCGTTCTTACCTTAAATCACATAAAATGTTCAAAATGATGTCCTTCTTCTAGCAGTCAACACATACTGAAATACTCTTCGAGTAACTTCTTCGGGAGACGTTCGAAACCACTCGTTGTTACCTTCAGCCATTTCTGCCTTGTGCGGGCTGTTGACATGAACTTCCTCTTTCAGCACTTCGTTGTCAACGCAGCGTTATCTCCCTTGTCCAGCACGTTCCGTATTACAAAATAAATTTATTAACCATCACTGGTCTGCTACATTCAACAACATCGGGAAATTTTTGGCAAAATACACGGAGGCATTCATCGCAGGATGAGTTTCTACCTTATGACCCGATTAAGAACAGATGCCGTTCCTTAATTACACAACCACATTCTAACCGTCTGTCCACTAAGAGGTAAAAACGAACAGGTTTGTGGTATGTATGAGACTCACCGGAAGAGGGTGCAATATTCATGCTTGCGCTTAACTAAACTTGACCCGAGTTCGCTTCCACATTTGCGTTCGCAGTGTCCTTATTTTGTAAACCTTGTACAACAGTGGATAAATGGAAAGAGTCATCTGTGCATATCACTCTTAAACGGGCTCTATACAGCATTACTATAAGCATTAAGATTGGTACTTACTTGTGGTGACGGAAGAGCCGCGACAACCACAACTGGGCCTGCTTGTAGCTTCACTCTTCACAACAGGAGACGTTGGAGTCACGTGAGTGCCATCGCGGTCCCACCGCCTTTTGTTCCCGGTCCCAGACCCGCCATTCGCCGATTGTTGCGAGCGCCGTTCAACTGCTTCCTGATACAACGCGCATTCAGATCGTCTCTTGTTTTCCACTTTCTTATTATTCCCGATAGGAGCGCTAGTTGTGTTCGACTCATTAACAACACCATTCAAATTACTGTTTATATTATTATTGTTGTTATTACTGCTATTGTTATTGTTGTTGAAACCTTTAGCCATAAGTTCTAGTTGAGTTATACCCCGCTCAACAAGGGGGCCAACTGGTGAAAATGCGGGTGCTGCAGCGGGTGGGGGAGGGGGAGTAGGCCCTCCGAAAGTATATCCCGAAGAGAAGAGCGAATCAGCAACTGAGGAAAGAAGATTAAGTACTGACAGTACAAGATTTCACATTGCAGAAGTATGAGATTATGATCCATTATCTTCCCATCTCTATTAAGCGGATATCAAACAGATAATGTACTCCGTGCGATACGGCGTATCACACTGATTCTTGCTGTTCGTTTATTGCAGATACAAATCTACTGTTGTAAACACAGTTACACTATACGCATACATTACACGAAGTTCATCACAGTGTCCACAAAAGCCCTCCACGTTCACTTGCATCAAGTACATCACAGTCCATACCACATAGCACCCATTTTAATATTATCCTCCCATCTGCCCCTGGGTTTCTTTTCTTCACGTTTCCCCACCAAACCGCTGTGTGCACCATTTTTCTTGACAATACGTATCACACGCCCCACGCAACTCTTTAACGGCTAACTAACTAAACAATTAACTAAATAACTAACTATACGGAGTAGTCCCTGAGAAGCTACTAGTTCCTTCGCCGGTCGCGAAGTTCACCGCATTTTATGATACCCGACAGTTCAGTGCCGTGTTCACAACATCCCACCACTTGTCCCAATCCTGCGCCATATTAAACCAGTCCACGCCCAACCATCCCCCAGCATACGATGCATTTTAATATTATCCTCCAATCTATGCCCCTAGCCGCTACCTGCGTGAAATAACTTTCAACTATAAAAGACAACGGCAAACGGACTTTTTTCCCCCCCTTGGTGCTTAAGCGGCCAGGACAGCGCTTAAGAACATATGGCGCTATACCTCCACTTACTTGCATGCCTTCAATGTATGCAAAGGGCCAACTTCACTTTCGTAAGAATCAATCACTAAGGCAATCAAGTGGCGCTTTCTCTATCAGCAGTCGACAAGGCATGGCGCCGGCACTACTCGTCTCTATCTGACTGAGCTATCAGTTCAAAGTCAGTGTTCAAAACAAGAAAGATCGTATTCTTAACAGTGTGGGCTTCTGTCTGAACTGTTCGAAACACAGCCGTGCAAACGAGGGGCTGTGGGCCCCACTCGACCCACGACGAGTTACCATTACGCAGCCAACAGCAAATTGTTATCCGTGATTTCAGGCTTCCGCCGCGACATTCATCAGACCTGCGGTCTTCTGGGGTATTATGGAGCGCCGAATGGTAATCCTTTACCGACGTTTCCGGGTAACGTATCGGTCCCAACTTTAAGGCTCAAGAATTCCAACCACATCCTTTTCTTCTTGGACTTCCTGACCCTTAAAGATGGGACCTATACGCAGTACCGAAACGTCGGTATAGGATTACTAATCGATGCTGCGTTATACCCTAGAAGAGCACAAATCTCAACAAAGTGCGACTTTACCAAGCACACAATAGTGAGGCCTATACCCAGTGAAGCTTTCTGTCATGCTACCCCGTGTCGACTGGTAAATAACTGCAGACGTTTCGAAACCACCGTAGTACCAACATTCTCGAAGTCCAAGTACGAGTAAGCAGCGAGATTTTAGTTATCACAGCAATGTTGCTGAAGATTCAAGACTGCTGGGATGTTCAGTCGTGCTGTTGGATAATTCCCGACGTTTCGGAAGATGATAACGCCTTCATCTTCAGAATCATACACTCCAGAAAGAGCGAAGACTGCTGTAACCTGATGAAGAAGGCACTACGATCCTTCGAAACACAAACATCACAGCGTCACATCCCAGAAGACTTTAATATTGTCCAAGAAGTTTTCTTGATCCTCAAGATGACAGCACAACGATCCTCCGAAACGTCGATAATTTGTTTACCACGCTAAACGGCGTAACATCCCGGGAAACGTCCATCTTCAGCAACACCGCAAAGAGAACATCGAATATCGGAATGGTACGGCAGGGAGGTCAACCGAAAACCGAATCCGAGGCGCGGCGAGCCTGAACACATTTCCTCATATACTACGTAAATGTTTTGGAAATGACCTCATTCAACGCTCAAGACATGCCTGAAACCTGTTGAACAGACAATGAAGTACGCCAACTCGTTCTCGTCGAGCAACTGCCAATACCGTGCGGTAAGATTAACAGCAGGCGCGTAGTTCGCACAAGGCCAGTCTTACCTTCACGCGTACGGTACATTGCGTCTTATTTGTCACAGTTCAGTTTAAGCTGTTACGTGTAACAAATGTGTGTAGGACAGTGTACAATACATTTCTTTTGTTCGTCAGTATGCAACACAGTTTAATACAGAGGATTTTCATCGTGATCTTCATAGAAGAAATCGTATGAAAAGTGTCCCGTTCCCCGTGCCGCGGTGGCGCAGTTGGTTGAGGCACTGCGCTACCAATCAGAAGGCCGCGGGTTCCATTCCCGAGGGTGTCATTGGAATTTTTCATTGACATAAGCCTTTCGGTCCCGCTATGGCCCTGGGGTCGACTCAGCCTCTAACAGAAATGAGTACCAGGAATATATCCTGGGGGGTAAAGGCGGCCGGTGCGTAGGGCTGACAACCTTACCACCTTCATGTGCCGATTGTCTAGAAATCTGGGAGCCTCAAACTCCTGGAACCCTCAGGGCCTGTCTGTAATGGGACTGCTTTACCGTTTCATATAAGGAACTGTAAAGCCGTCAGGATTTGTTTTCAATTGAACTCCCTGTACAATGGGTCGACTTGCTTTGTCTGTTTGAAAAATCTTCTCTTACTCAAGAGAAATAATTTACAAGTGTCTGATACAGTGTGCGAAAAAAAACAACTCGGGAGAAATATGAGGCTAATTTAGGATATTACATAACAAATAGACAGATAGCACGGTACAGCGAACAGGCTACGGATTAACCTTTTAAAGCCTAGCGGTAACTTTACGTACCGCCAGGTTTAACATTAAAAAATTCTACGTGGTGCCCACATTGCGTTTATGTGTTTTGTACGGATCTCAGAACAAACAGCAACTTTTGCCTTATAAAACATTAAGATACTGGTTTTTTACAACCGAAGTGGAGTGTTTACAGCGCGGTACGCATTGCGTCCTTATATAAAACAGATACGCTTCGTCTTTAAAGGGTTAAACTCAAGAATATGGGGCTTCCTGTCCGGCAGTGGAGAGTCTTCCCGCCCCCGCCCTAAGGCCCAAGCAGCCTACTAGCGGCATTTAATAAAGGAAGTCACGAAAAACTGCTACTTGCCATACCACCGACACGGTGTGTGTGCGTGTGCGTGCGTGTGTGTGTCAGTTTGGATGGTGAAATTGAAAGGACGTTACGATAGCCCACATTTAAAAACCGTGCTGCAAATATCTTCATTCGCCCCGCAGTCACGCGTCATGTCTTAAGACGTTGTTCATTGCACGTCGAGGCTGTATAAGTTAAGCGAGCCGACGGAAGTGCCTAGCGATAGCTGCCATATGATGTGCCCACATCTGGTATTCCCAGTAGCTAATTTTGCCCGCTCACACCGGACAAGTTGAGATTTACTGTGGTTTCCTCCAACTGCTTCCGGCAAACACCGAGACTGCACCGGTATATTAAAGCGGCCAAAGGCCGTTCCTTCCTCCTCATTTCCAATTCCTTGTTCATCTGCGGCAGAGTGACATAATTTTTCTAAAAATCTAAGTGCCACCTCAGAATTATTGGCGCCAAAAAGATGACACGAATCAATTTCTATACGGCGCAGCCATAAATATCAGATGCAACAATACAAACTTTGGTCGTCCAGGGTGTTCGCAACCTCGACCACACAGCACCACCAAATCTTTCGATAACACTGTTAAACTACAAATTAAAAAAAAAAACAGAACGCGTCCGCACATTCCCAAATTCCACCAAACACAAGACCCAACACCAGTCTTGCCCAAAACACACTCACCATTGCTTCATGTTGCTGAAACAGCTGACTTCCGATTGTTCACATTGAACCTTTCAAAGCCTAGCGGTAACTTTACGTATCACCAGGTTTAACACTCAAAAATTCTCCGTGGTGCCCACATTGCGTTTAAACGTTTTGTGTGCATATGAGAACTAACAGCGACTTTTGGCTTGTACAACATTACCTGACTGCTTTTACAACTGAGATGAACAGTGTTTACTGCGCGGTACGCGCGGTGTCCTCGCATAAAACCAAGTTCTTCTTTAACGCGTTAATTTCGCTCAAATCTCATGCGCCATTAGATTCATGGTATCCACAGTAACTCACACATTACACTACGGACCGCTATCTAATCCACGCCACATATAACACTTCCTAACAACCAGCAGTACTGGAATTAGGGAAATACTTCACTACACAAGCGTACACCACCATCCTTCTCAGCACGGCTTGTCCGCGCAACTACGGCGTTAGCGTAAACGCTGAGACGTTGCAGGTCGGTCATTATCAGCGTGTGACGTAGCACGACGTGGAATCCCGTGACTCAGAGTCAGTGTTATACGGGGCTATGGTATTACAGCACAGCACGCGGCGATTTACACAGACAGCGTTATTGCATAGTTCTTAAGTCTTCCCTAATACTTAACAGCTTAGAGACAAACCGTGCTTCAGAAATGCTATAAAACGTTTTGTTTGAGCCCAGTGATAACGTATCGTTACACAATAGCACACTTAAATCCAGCAGATAAAATTCTGTTTACGTCGCCAAAACTAAAATACAGACAATACTTAAAGGCTACCGTCTTCTGGGACGTGACATCTTGTGGACCGGTACGAGTGTTTCGAAGGAAAGTCCTGTCTCCATCTTCCTCATCTAAATGAAGGTAGCAGCTTGTTCCGAAAGGTTTACACCGATCTACAAGACTAACTATCGACATATATATGAAAACAATATAAAATCACCTATCGACATATTCCAAAGGACTTTAACCTCCACGGTCAAGGCTGTGAGAACTTCAAATCTCAAGACAATACACCCCTATTATGTGTTTACATCCTGCTCTAAGCACAAACAGCAAATAACCTTTGTCACACCGGCCAAACTCCAGGGAGTAGAACAGTCTTTGATAAGTTCCATCTGCTCGGCTAGTCAAGAAATTTCTCTCGCTTCATAATGTATGTAAAGGCTCATTATCCATGCCTACACCTGCCACTAGACCTTATCCTGTGCCAGTTACATCCCATCAGAACCTCGACATCGTGTTAGGACATGTTTCAATACCACCCTCGCATCTAGTTACCCAAAGCGGAACCCTACCGAGTTTTTTTTTTCGGATTGCAATTTTGTAGGAATTTCTCAAGACTCCCATGCGTGCTACATGTCTTCACCATCACATCCAACCTCATTTCATCTGGTGAAGAACAATAACAGATACTTCCTGTATTTTAAAGAACATTTCCCACAACATCCTTACAGATGTTGACATCAAGATGAGCTGTTCTGTCGTATGAAACACGTAATACGAGTGTACTGAGTACCACAACAACGCATTTGTATCTGCAACAAATGAATATCATAGCTAATTAGGTACAGACACTCCCTGACTTACGCAATTTCAAAGTTACGCAATTCCCGAGTTACGCAATTCTTAAATAAGTAAATAACTGAAATAATATTTTTCAAACGCGCACCCAGTTTTTTTCTCGCGGGAATCAAAGCGCAATGAGATCATGGGGACGGATGATTACTGTTGGGCGATAACAAAGGCTGCGGGGCGGCCATATTGCGGCCGATCAGGTTCCACTGCTTCGGGACTTGAACTAGACTCCATTAAATTCCGACATGCGCACAATTCGACTTGCGCCGGAACTTCCGAAATGCAACTACTGCATAAATCGGAGAGTGTCTGTGACAAATCCGTATGAATAATGCAATCCAGGTATCACTGTCATTATAGGAATATTTCATTACAATTACCTTTATGGGCACCAATGAAGCTGTGGTAGGTACTGGCTGAATGCGCAAACCTCGCGGCGCTCGTAGCCTGCGAATAGATGGCTGCACTCGTTTCAGAAGCGCCACCTCCACCGCCGCCAGGCCCAGGAAACAGAGAATACAGTCCTGCACCCCCGCCCGCCCCGAAACGTCCAAATCCTGCAATACAAACAATGTGTGTAAAGTAACCAAGTAGCGCATTGAAATAATTCATACATTTATGTTCAAGACAGAAACTGAAAAACACAGCAAAACATGGAGTGAAATGCTGAAAATGCGTATTCCTCATATAATGTACCCAGTTCCGAGGACAGTGGGTAGAAACCACGATGACATTACCTCTAACATGTGGATACAGAAACGTCTGGCGGGGGAACTCTCACTAGACAATGACTCGGTTAAGGCTGCCCTTAAGATGCAAGCTATGTTCCTCCAACAAATTTTGTACCAACTGTGTCATGATCCAGAAGCCTAACCTTTGAAAGCCTAGCGGTAACTTTACGTACCACCAGGTTTAACATTACAAAATCCTACGTGGTGCCCACATTGCGTTTATGTGTTTTGTACGGATCTCAGAACAAACAGCAACTTCTGTCTTATAAAACATTAAGAGACTGGTTTTTATAACCGAAGTGGAGAGTGTTTACAGCGCGGTACGCGCTGAGTCCTTATATAAAACAGATACGCTTCGTCTTTAAAGGGTTAAAGATCTCCCAAACGTGCAAAAAACATACAAAATGCACATGATAATTCAGATTACACTACAGTCATTCTTAGTCGTCCGTCTCCACGGAAAACAAAAATGTTAGGTGCATAAGATGGAAATAACGCAATGCATACTGCAGGTCATGTTATCTCTGCCACACAACTGCTCTGCTACATTAACTGGAGATATCCTACGCCGAGTTTCATCGAGAATGGTCAAGAACTATGGCAAGGACGATTGGAAATTATTTTATGCCCATAAATAAAGTATGCCCATCAGCGAACTGATTTTTACAAAACTCACAGTTGCTCAATAACTTTTCGTGAAGAACTGCTATACCGAGTTTCACAAAAAATCTGACGTGATCTCTAAATAAGGCGATCTCTTTTTTACTTCGTAAGTAACAAAAACTTCAAAAAGTGGAACAGCGCAGGAAGAGAATATAAAACCGAAAGGGAACACAGCAGACGGTTCATTCCTCGATCCAAAGAAGAGGCAGACAAGGTTGATAACTGCAGTTTATACGCCATTGCTGTCAAAAAACTCAGCGAAGTTCCTTCCATACCAAATTTAATCAAAATCCAACAAACGGTTTATGGACTGAAAGGGGCTAGACAGGTAGGAAACAGCCTGTAAGACTTCCAGCTTGTTCACGCTCACAACTAAAGCGTTACGTGATAACTACGATAAAATTTCTCAACATGGCTTTAAGCACAGGAAATTAGCCGGGGTAACCGTGCAACTGCTATGTTACTGCTATAGCGATGGAAGGCACCAACAGTCATACAAGACAGCTCCAAATATTGGTAACTGGCACTGCTGGAACATTTTGACTGCTGGCCACACGACCGGATAACACGCAAAGCATTTTTCTGTTCTCACTTCTCCATACTTCGCCCATGAAGACAGTTTCTCCATTATGTTGGCACTTATCTACAAAACTATACGGCGTCACAGCCCAGACATAACAGAAAGTTAAACTTTCAAAAATGCGCATATTCGTTGCGCCATGTCTGCCAACCGGCATGTAACAGGCCCAGAATATTTGGGCATTAACAAAATGTGATGTTGGGGATTCTCACCAAAATCTGTTGACACATTCCAATTCTTGTTAAAATCATAACCGAGGACTCTTCATTCATAAAACACCATCAGACACAAATGTATCTTATTGTAAGACTGTCTTGCTAACAATAAGACCCAAAGGTCCAGAATCGGGATTCTATAAACACACAAAAGGCGGTAAATGGGCTAATAACAACATCGCGTGATTTCATGTCCGCGGTGTAAAAGAGGTTTTCGCTCTTCTGGCATTTTTACGCGGGGTACATTGGTAGTTAGTAACAGACGCTTCCGGACAACCTATCTGTACCATGTTGAATGGTACAGCAGTCTAAACACATGTCACTACATACCTAAGGGTTCCCAGCATAATTCTTGGACTCCCTGGGGACCTTAAACACGGGACCAACAGGTTGTCCTGAAACGTCGATACCTAACTACCAATACGCTGCGTAAGATCACAGAAGAGCGAAGATCTAGTAAAAGCTTCCTCTGCTTTTATGTTTTTATATGAAGCCGGATAACGGCCCCTTCGGGCCGAAACATGTAGCGTATTGCTAGCAAGACACTGTTCTACAGTAACACGTACAGCTGTGTTTCGTGTGTTCTCATTAACCTTTTAAAGCCTAGCGGTAACTTTACGTACCACCACGTTTAACATTAAAAAATTCTACGTGGTGCCCACATTGCGTTTATGTGTTTTGTACGGATCTCAGAACACATAGCAACTTTTGCCTTATAAAACATTAAGAGACTGGTTTTTATAACCGAAGTGGAGAGTGTTTACTGCGCGGTACGCACTGAGTCCTTATATAAAACGGATTACCTTTCGTCTTTAAAGGGTTAATGAAGACTAATCTACAAAACACAATGGGACTGCATTTTTCAAAACACAAGCGACAATTTACATGACGCCTTACACGCGTTTCTACGCACATTTCGACCGTTACTTGCTGAATAGTTGTCGGAGCGAAAAACATTTGAACATAAGTTGCAGAGAGCAAGAATGCATACCGTGGCACACTACACATCATAGTAAGGCGTTCTTTACTTCCCACGTATCATGTAGTTTCAAGGTAAACCCGTCACGTTTAACTTCACCTACAGTTACTGTTCAGAACAGCCCGACACTTGTCCATGCCCTGAAACACGTAAATCCAGTCCAAGTCTCCATCCTACATGTTTAACATCAATTTTAATATTATCTTGCCATCCATGTTTACGTCTTCCAAGTTGCCTATTTCCTTCCGGTTTCCCCACCAGAAACCTGGCCATGCCACATGGGTGGTGGTGGTGGTGGTGGTGGTGGTGGTGGTGGTGGTGGTGGTGGTGGTGGTGGTGGTGGTGGTGGCGGCGGCGGCGACGCCGGCGGCTGACTCCATAAGCAGCTTTCCACGCTTTCCTGAACCCCCTACCGACCCACCACATACGCTATTGGCTTGTAAGTCGCTGGACCAGCGACCGCCTGAGTTTGACAGCATACTGGTGTTTTTCAGTGTCGCCACATAAATGCTGGTACAGTTGCCTACATTAAAACAAGCAGAAACTATTTTCTCTCATACCCCCAACCACTCGTCTGATCTCATTCCACACTAGGTAACGTATGCAGTTCGAACAGCGTTGTTTAACATCAAAGCACCCACAACAGAGGCCACGCCAAGGGCGCACCCAGAATTTTTCCTTGGAAGGAGGAGGGGAGGGGGGGGCTGACCCTGAGGCTATATGTAATTTACGTTTGATTTTAAAAATTATATTATAAAAATCATGCTGTAAGTACAACATAACGCTGCCTACAAATGCATTTATATACATACGAATGTAACTACATGTTCCATGCCTCAATCACAGTGTCCTGGCTTCTTGTTTTTTTTTTAATTTTATTAATTTATTTCCCCAAATTTTCATGGACTAGTCATCAGCCGATTTCAGATGAAGGGGAAATCACGTAAAACGTTTGTATCATAATATGTACAAAGTCTGTGTTTATGAAATTTCAGTTCTGGGGGGATTTGGGGGGGACTGCAGCCCGGCAACCTCCGCCCCCCCTTCGGGTGCGCCCTTGGGCCACGCCATAGTACGTGAATTCGAAATTCCATGGCAATACAGAACTACGGTCTTAAGTGATTCTACTCCAAGTACTTTGCTTAGTGGATACCAACCTTTTCGGAGGACTTGCAGCTTCAGAGTTTAAAAAAAGGGACCGAACCAGGAAAATTCACGGACATGGGGAAGATGGGACAGAAACAGGGACTACAGTTCCTCCGAAATGTTGGTATCCAGGCATATGAAACCAGATGGCGTCACATCCTAAAACACAGCAATTTTGCCCAAGCCATAACATTCGACCTTGATCCCAAAGAGGATTCATCCAAACACTATTCATCTGCAACGCTGTTGCTAGAACAGCCGTTGTATGATATAGCAACTAATGCCTTCTAACAACAAACACACAGCTCGCCTTCCCCATGCCTTAAGAACACACGAGCTTCATTCTGTCATTTCCAGATACTGAAATCAACCATGACTCTTTATATGACTGAGGTTAATACGCGCATTGAACTAACGAAAACACCATTTGGTATACACACTAAATAACCGTACAAACTGCCCATTATTTAAAACGACTAAATGAAGCATAATATTTGAACGGACAGCACCAACAGATTACGTCACTCATGAGTCGTGTTCATGCCTCAGAAATGTTGTTCAAACAATTTTAAACTCCAAAACAGTTACCAACATTTTCCATCCTACAAGAGTTTTCGTTTTCAAGGCAAGCATACTGACTTGTGGTTCACTAATTCCTATTCCGGCAACAGTACATCGCTTTCCGTGTCTAGCCACACCCCATTTCCCCCAAGAGTTGTACTTCATAATTTGTTTAGGAACAAGGGATCTTCAAGAAATTGGCTGTGGAGGGGGGGCATGGATTGGATTGAGCTGGCTCAGGATAGGGACAGGTGGCGTGCTCTTGTAAATGCGGCAATGAACCTTCGGGTTCCATAAAATGCGGCGAATTTCTTGAGCAGCTGAGGACCTGTCAGCTTCTCAAGAAGGACTCTGCTCCATTGAGTTGGTTAGTTAATTTGTTTAGGAACCAGAACGGGTGGGCGGTGGGCCTCTCTGAAACAGCCTGGTGAAGGGACGTCGTGGTGCTACCGCCACTTCCCGGAGTAATCGTCCTACTTGTCACCCAAAGACATGGCCGGTTTAAGACGTTTCTGGACCGACTGCAAAAACTAACTTTGGGGGCCCTCGTCTAAGCCTAGTCCTAAACAGACAGTGTAGACAGAAGATCGTCAGGACCTGCACACAAAATGTTCGACACAACACGAAATAAAACCAGCATATTCGGTCCCCCCCCCCCCCCCCCCATTGGAGCACTTTAATATCCAATGCTCCGCTCAAATTTAACCCTTTAAAGACGAAGCGTGTCTGTTTTATATAAGGACTCAGTGCGTACCGCGCTGTAAACACTCTCCACTTCGGTTATAAAAACCAATCTCTTAATGTTTTATAAGGCAAAAGTTGCTGTTTGTTCTGAGATCCGTACAAAACACATAAACGCAATGTGGGCACCACGTAGAATTTTTTAATGTTAAACCTGGTGGTACGTAAAGTTACCGCTAGGCTTTAAAGGGTAAACCTCGACACTGCGTGATGGTAAGCAGTCAACTTCACAGCCCAGCCACTTTACCCCCAAAGAAACATCCCACGGAATAGAAGACTGGGTGCGGGACCGAAAGCTGGTCTGAAAGTTTCGGAAAAGAGAAAAATCATCTGCCCTGCCGGAAATCCTCAACCGTCCAGCGCGTAGAGTAATCAATATACCGATAAAAAAGCAGTTTTCATGTAATCCATGTTTCACTGTGCATGTGTTCAGAGACAAGACAGCTAGCTAGTGGCAACACACGTCTTGCACTTACCTTCCGTTGTGGCATGCAGGGCGGGCGGGGGCCAAGGGGCACGGTGCCCCGAATTTGATCGGAAGGGGGATCCAGCCGAGCCGCTCAACATCGCAGACACCGGCTGATGGAACCCACCCCCTGAAACAGAAACAAAATTGGAGAATTCAGAAACATCTTGCTCTCACAATCAACGCCTTATCTCTCCAAAGAGAGAAAGGAAGAAAGGAAGAAAGAAAGGAAGAAAGAAAGGAAGGAAGAAAGAAAGGAAGAAAGGAAGAAAGAAAGAAAGAAAGAAAGAAAGAAAGAAAGAAAGAAAGAAAGAAAGAAAGAAAGAAAGAAAGAAAGAAAGAAAGAAAGAAAGAAAGAAAGAAAGAAAGAAAGAAAGAAAGAAAGAAACCCCCGAGCTATAACGCCGTGCAGTCTGGTAAGTGGGTGTCAACGTTCCCATGCTGTATGCCAACTTCATATTCAGGGCCGACTGACAGAGAATGTTCCTCAGCTACCAAACCACACGGTGTCACAAACTTCAGTATGGATCTTCACAGCAGTGAAAACCTCAAATCTCTCAAACAAGAGAATCCCTGAAAGCGCCCCTTAGTCTGAGATAACGTGCAGAGTAAAACAGCTGGACAACTGTCGAATAAATTTGCGACGTATCGACTGAATATAAGACGTGCCCCAACGATTTCATGTCGAAATGATTACACAGCCTGTGTTCCGTCACTGAATTTACGATAAAATGCGGCTGGAAACTTTCCACACTCTTTACCCTAAACGACAACAGCAAAAATACTGGTTAAACTCCCTATCACGAATTACTAACACAATTTTTTTTATCTCAGCCAATGTAGAGTTTTGTGAGTTTTTGAAAATCGAGCCTGAGGATGGCATACTATTCCGAAACTTGTACTCGTTTTAACGTTTCAATAAATAGTTACTTGTTGGCTGTTTGACTGTCTTTTTACTTATATATATATATATATATATATATATATATATATATATACTAACACCCGGTACGGAAAATACTGCCGTTCACCACGGCAACACATGCGACACCCAGTATAGAAAATACTGAAGCTGCTCACGGTAATCCACGCGACAACCAGCACGGAAAATATATTGAAATTGACCACGGTACCCCTTGCGACACCCGGTATTGAAAATACTGGAGCGTATCACGGTAATCCATGCGACACCCGATATGAAATATACTGACGCGGACCTCGGTAACCCATGCGACACCCGATGTGGAAAACGTCACACGGTTCACGGTAGTCCACGCGACACCCGGTATGTAATAACCTGACGCGGACCACGGTAACCCATGCGACACCCGGTATGGAAAATGTCACACAAGATTCAACAACACACCAGGTGACATCGTGTGACAGTGCCTTAAAATTTCTAGTGCCTTTCTTCAGTCTCCGAACAGGAATGATTGAACAGCTCGACACTGCTCCTAACACAGCCTGCCACGCTGACCAACATAACACGCCTACAAGCGGCAGTAACTTCGTAACCCTCATAGCGAAAATATCGAATGCTAACTGCGAACACAAACATGCAAGCTGTGATAACGTGACTCAACATTCCCAGGCCCTGAACAAGAGATGTACGTGCAGACGGAACTGTATGACACACGCGGCCACGGGTTACTGGGACATGGGGCCGCACACGTTTCGGACGCCTGCATACCCATACACCAAACCACACGGAGTCAAATTCCAGAAGACCTCTCAGGAATCTTTAAACCTCACATTATTCAACCCGTCGTTTATACAGGATGCGGCAGAAATATCTGACAGTGTTCAAAACTAAATAATATAGTGACGTTTCGCTTTACTGTGTAAACGTTACTATCGCTGAAGAACTCAGCATATGACATTTTATTTTTGAAAATAAGAAAGGAAGAAATCCCAGCAATCCTGAAGCAGATGACTTGTCGGGTGATGGAAAATCGTCGAGGAAGATGGGAGTAGTGTTCGAGAAATGGTTGGGGGACATCTGAATGACGATATTTTCGAAAATAAAATTGTATGTACTGAGTTCTTCAGTCATAACGACTGTTACATAATAAGGTTACACGTCGTTATATTATTTCGTTTTGAAAACCGTCAAGTTTTTCTGCCGCACCCTGTACAGGGGGTGAAACAAAGGGCACAACAAAGATAAAGACCGGCATGAATAGGAGAAATATATTCGGTATCACGACTTGACCTTGGGCTGGATGATCACGGGTTCGAATTCCAACAGGGTCAAGACACTTTTCTCCGGAACGTCCATACCGGATGTGCAGCCCACCCAGCATTCAATGAATGCCCAGGTTCTTTCCAGGGTGTAAAGTTTACGACTCACCTCCACTTAGTGTCGAGGTTAAGAAAGAGTGGAGCTATACCTTTATTCCCACTATACGTCTACACATGGCGTGGATAGCAACATTAACTTTTATGAAAACAGGAATGGCAAAACAACAGAAATGAAGGAGGTAAATTTAGAGTTACCCTTGTGCCGCACGAAGTATCACGCCATATTAAGAGACTGGAGCTCTAACTCCACGCATTCTCATTGTCAGCACTATATAGAGATGAGTCGTCAAAAAAAAACAAAACACCAGCTACTTTACTTCGGGACAGCAGCCCCCCGGTACGATCAGATGCGAAGCTGTGTCTGTCGGGAAATTTATAAGCCACACCTTCCATCCATAAAGAACAAAACTGCCGCACATAAGATGCCTTACATCATGACAAATCTACCTTAAGTCGCTCTCCCCTATTTGGCAGATTTACTTATGAGGAATAAAGGAGGGAAAGAAAAGAAAGTCGAAAAGCTAAAAAGAAAACAGTGTGCATCGCACATTACTCCTTTTAAATGTCTCCACTAAAATTTATCAAAACGGTAAGGTAGCTGTGTATGATTAAGCATCACGCCACAAAGAAGCCGGGGAAAGTGATGGAATAGGTTAACGTGTTTTTACCGTCGGCACTGGAAGGACGTTAGTGGTCACCTTCATGCCCTGGCCGCGTTGCCCACAGCAAAAGAGTCCCCACTAGCGGACAGCCCCAGAGCCAGTTTGAACCCTCTGAAGTTGACAGAAATCTCTTCCCGCCCTGTCGGTAATCGAAACCTGATTCTTCTGTCATCCAGCCCGTATCCTGGTCACTATAGTGACAGAGCTATCCTAGTTCATTTCAAAGTTTCAACGCCAATCGCTCCACGAATGTCCCAACGCCGCGCAGCAACAGTCCAGTCCCTGCCTTAGGATCCATGCGCCAACCGACACCAGGCCTGACCTGACACACGTCATCGTGCAGGTAACCTATCAGGGCCGTGCCATGGCTCCCGCAATCAGTCGCCCACCTCTCACCGTTGACGCCTGGGTTCAACCCCACGCCAGCCCATGTGGGATTTGTGGTGGACAAAGTGCCAACTCATGTGACTTTCATGAAACAAGTCTTTCTCCTCGTACTTTGAACTTCCTTACGGTCCCACGGATGTTCCACATTCATTCACCACCGGCAATTTTCTTTTCGTGGCGCAACAGCCCCCAGTGGGTCAGGGCCTCCTCATTATTCAGGCTTCACGATCACACTCAGCCACACCACACTCGGTAGGACTCCTCTGGACGAGTGTTCAGCCCGTCCCAGAGACCTCTACGTGACAACAAACAATTCTCACAAGAAAGACAGACACTCATGCCCCCAGCGGAATTCGAACCCACCATCCCCGCTAGCGAGAGGCCGTAGACCCATAACTTAGATCGCGCAGCCACCGGGATCACCGGTGCTTATAATCTTCGCGAATTACAGCGCAGTTAAACGATATGTAAAGAAAAGTTTGGCAACGGGTAACCGAATTGTCGCCGCAACGACATGCAGATTGCACTGAAAATCAATGAACGATTCCAAAAGTATTTTGTTTTGTTGCCTGGTGTACTGGCAACGAGAATTTAAACAGCGCGCCATGCATGTCTGTCTATAAGCATGTAACACCCCAAGAACCTCCGCAAAATATTGGCAGTTTTACAATACGTCATTACATTTTAAAAACGTACATCAATCGCGGACGCCTTACTACATCGTATATTAACACCTACGTCCCTTTCGCAAGCAACTCGCTGAATATTTAAAAACTAAATCAAAACTGTCCCTGCCCAAGCCATGAAGGAATACAGCGAAAAGAGAAGTATAGCTCCACTCATTCTTAACCTCGGCACTAGATGGAGGTAAGCGACCAACGTCATCCCCCAGCACCCATTAAATACAAAGGTGGGTGGGCCCCAGCGCCGGCAAGGACGTTCTGCAGATGAGAAAAATCACTTGCCCCTAAAGGGATTCAAACCCCGGACCGTCTAGCTCGTAGCTAGTCACTATAATGACTGAGCTATCCTGGCTCCACCTTGTATGTTTGCTGGAGTAAAATGTTTTGAACAAACCTTGCAGACGGAAACCAAACACGGCTTTTAAGCTCGATCCGCTATCCCGGAAGTCTAATGTCTTCCGGGATACTGACGGAAAAGCAACCAACTGTGGTTTCGAAGCCCGATCACTGATACGGATGTGCGTCACGGTTTCTGCTGCCCTCTGTACGAAGAGGCCTTGCGACGGGCTGATCCCTCGTCGACGAAGCAAAACCCGATGTCGATAAGCAAGATTTGTTCCGCCCTTGTAACAAAACCTAACGGGTTTTGCTACACGTTAAATGACATGGAAAGCTAACATTTTCTGCACAATGATGAAACTGCCTAACGGACTCCAACTGCACACCAGGCGACGTATGGTCAAAATGCCGTCTGCAGACAGATTGGGTCACAATATACGCCAAATGCCTCTGTCTTAAGACAATTCAACCCGTTGTGCTTTCACTGGAATCGGGAGTACAAGATAGTCTGTCTACACACAATACATCACACAAAATCAGCTACATGTTTCGGCTAATATATAAAACCATCATCGAGCTGACAAAAACAAAAACAAGGAAATACAGTTGCATGTGTTTGGGATCCTCGAACCTTGCAGGTATGTTGGTACGTAAAAATGATATAGTGCCTTATAAATAAAAATCAAAACACTTATAAAATTACGTTTATACGAAATTTTAAAAGACTGAAGATGTGCATATATAATAATAATAATAATAATAATAATAACTTTAAAAATGTTAAAAATATGGGAATTGCAGGCGTCTTTTGGAAAGACGGTCCGTATGTAATCGTTCGTTGTTCCCAGTGGTCTCAAGCTGCAGCTTACGATGTTTCACTCGAAGACGCTGGTATTTAATTAGGTTGGTTGCTCTTATTCGCACATCTACGTTCCAACGCGAGACCATCGAAAACAAGGAACAACTACATACAGGCCGTCTGCCCTAAAAAATCTACATCTTCCTTATTTTTTAAAATTTTAAACTATTATTATTATTATTATTAAAATTATAATATTCGCTTTAGTCTTTTTTTAAAATGTGTGCAAACATAATTTTATAACTTTCATAAAATTTTATTCTCAACGCGTCTTAACTGCGTTACGCACTTCCACACAACATAAGTGCAAGGTTCCATATCTCAAACCCACGAAAATGTAAATATTTCATTCTTCTTGTAGTCAACCTACGACATCTATATTTATCAGCCAAAACACGCAGCTCATTTATGTGATAAATAAATAGTCGTGTTTAGACTGAACACATTGCACTTGTGATGATACTGCTTCCGATCACATAGCCATATGAAACGTCTGCTACTTGGTACTTACACTCACTCACATGTGAATGGAGTGAGGTGCAGTGGGCGGAGAAAATTGAAAATTGGACGCAAGGGGAGAAGGGATGGACCATGTGAGTGACAGTGACGTGTGTCAGACTTTGGGGGGGAAAATATTGTGTGGAGGGGTACAGACCCTGGGAGAGGGATGATATTCCATTATAAGAGGGATACAGCCAGGGGATGGAGAGGTTAAAACTGGGAAGGAACTCGCGTAGCCTCAGGGCGGTCAAAATTATAATGGGGGTGAAATCGAAAACAAGATCACGTCAGTTTATCCCCATTTCCGAGGTTTATATACAAATGAAAAAATCCCACAAAATAACCGTGCTAAAGCAAATCCGAAAAAAGTTGCAATCTATTTTTTTTACAGTTCTGCAATTTTGTATGCGTATTGAATCATGAAGTTTCGTTATTCATTCGGTAGATATAAATCTCACTTTAGCGTATATGTTTTAAGAAAATACAATATAAAGGTAAAGCGCTCCTGGTACCTACTGAATTGGGGAATTGGTGGGCCCCAGAAACTGGACGCTGTGCAGGAGAAATAATTCTCTCACCCCTGCCACGAATCAAGCCAAGATTCCTACGTTGTCCTGTCATAGCCTAGTCACTATACCAACTGAGCTACCCGATTCCGTATTTCTATAACGAACTTCGCCTGTCCAAAACAAATGATATCGGATACGCCAATCAACAGCTGCGGAAACACACAGCATTGGGCAGCCTTGGAAAGAAAAGCAACGGCCGCCCAGACTATAAAAAGAGTTCACGAAGTGACGTAAATTCTGTATCGCAATATGAAGTAAAGGTAAAGCACTCCCTGCACATGCCTGGACAGACCCTCAAGGTTCCAGGAGGTAGACGCTCTTAGCTTTCAAGACAATCGGCACAAGAAGGTGGCACCTGTCACCCTTAACCCCCAGGAAATATTCCTGGTACTCATTTCTGTTAGAGGCTGAGTCGACCCCAGGGCCATAGTGCAGCCGGAAGGATTATGTCAATGAAAAATTCCAATGACACCATCGAGAATCGAACCAGCGACCTTCCGGCGTGTACAGCAGCGCCTCAACCAACTGCGCCACATCAAGGTGACAACTACTAACGCCAGCTAATACACACTGAAGGACTACTTTGGTTACACCCCGTGCCTAATGGGACGCGATTCGCTGAACAATTATGGCCACTGTCAGTTTACTTCCTGCCAGACTGCCTGCGTCAACACGAACCGTCCATTTGCTTGCATATAAAAATGTAGACACTAATGTTTCTTTCCTGCAAGAATCATACAGTGCGTACATTCATAAAAAAAAGTAGCCTGGTTCTCATTACATGTCACCTTCGGTTGTTCCCTGGCACAACAGGCACGGCACGGGGGCCTAACAGGCACGGCACGGGGGCCTGTTGTGCCGCGTAGTGTCGCCCTGCAGCACCCCGGCAGAGGACTGTTTCCTGTACGAGATATACGACAGAAGGAAGTAATACAGCGTGCGAAACGAATGAACGATGAATACGGAAAGACAGGTACGAGACCTAAATGACACGACGTGCAAGAAACGAAAAAAAAACGTGCGTAGAAACTTCGCCCAAATACTTGGAAAGACAAAAAAACTACAGTCGAACCCGGTTATAACGACATAGGTCTATATGACACCTCGTCTACAACGTCAGATATTCTGTGATACCTATTAATTCCTCACTGTTAACAAAAACATTATTCCCGTCGGTTATAACGACACTCGTTTATAGCGATACAAAGTATTCATTCCCTTTCGTGACGTTATAACCGAGTTCCACTGTATTCAGCGGAAGTCCTGAACATCGTTAATGATCAAATACAGCCCCATTTTAATCAGACTCTTAACAGCCCATTTTAATCAGACTCTTAACAGTCCCATTTTAATCAGACTCTTAACAGCCCATTTTAATCAGACTCTTAACAGTCCCATTTTAATCAGACTCTTAACAGTCCCATTTTAATCAGACTCTTAACAGTCCCATTTTAATCAGACTCTTAACAGCCCCATTTTAATCAGACTCTTATGTATTAATGCGGATGTCAAGTATTTCCTCGACGCCCAACTTGTATTTCGTTTCAGGACTGACTGAGGAACTAAACCTGTAAACTTTTTGAAGGATTCAAACGCTATTCTAAAACAATTTGTGAACTCATCGTCAACCTCCAACAACGCCGGATATAAATATGAGACAATAGCTAGTTCTTGCCTTTTCACGTTCATGGATTATCCCAACGATGTCTGTCGCTGGTGCCGTCATACTGCTGCAACTGGAGCTGTCTAATGCACGCAAACACTGCCAGGAGTGCGGCACCAGACTGGGCTGTACTGGATCGTGTTTACCAGGGCTGTGGAGTCGGAGTCGGAAGGAATGTTAGATGGAGTCGGAGTCGGTAAAAATGTGCCGAGTCGGAGTCGGTGAAAATGTACCGACTCCGACTCCGACCTCAATCTAAAATCTTAACTAGATACTCCAACCCCAGAGCTCTGATAGCTAGTGTAACCATTAGACTTATACTTAAATATAGCTTGTAAGTCTAAAAAGCAGCCTGATGATTCACGTGGTGGCGATTAAATGTCTTATAGGTTTACCGTTATTAATACATATTGAGCTTGTATGAAGAAGTCGGAGTTGGAGTTTTAAAAATCGAGGAGTCGGAGTCAGAAGTTTTGTGTACCGACTCCACAGTCCTGGTGTTTACTCAGGCTGACTGCAGTTTCTGTCCTGTTTTTATGACCAACCTCGTAGTTGGTTGAGGCACTACGCTACAAACCGGCAGGTCGCGGGTTCGATTCCCGATGGTGTCATTGGAATTTTTCTGTGGTATAATCCTGTCGGCCGCACTATGGCCCTGGAGTTGACTCAGCCTCTAACAGAAATGAGTACCAGGAATATTTCCTGGGGGGTAAAGGCGGCCGATACGTAGGGCTGCCATCCTACCACCTTCATGTGCCGACTGTCTAGAAATCTGGGAGCCTCGACCTCCTGGAACCCTGTGGGCCTGTCCAGGGCTGTAATGGGATTGCTTTTTTTTATCTTTTATGACCAACCCAGTCTGCATGGGTGTGTACGCACCCTAAGTCTTAAAGGTGGCATAATTGGAGTACAGTTGAACGTAGATTTGCCCTGTACATATCACAAAGGCACACAGGAGGAGCTGAAGTGTAACTCCACCCAGTTTAAACCACAGCGCTAGATGGAGGTGAGTGATCGTCACGCTCCGGTGGCTTTTGCCCCCCCCCCCCCCCCCGGAAAATAACCACGGTACCCATTGAAGCAGAGAATGGGTTGGCCCCAGAGTCAGTCCGGAGGAGTCTGAAGATGAGAGAATCTCCGACCGGGATTCGAACTCCGGGCCGTCTAGCCCCTCAGCGTACTCGCTATACTGGCTACACTACCCCGGCCGCTGGGCTACAGACCCATAATTAATCAGCTCTGGCAACAGATGAAGTAAATGGTCCTTTTCACGCCCGGCCCGCTGTACCCCCGAGGCAATAACCTGGTACCCACCGGACTGAGCACCACAGCCGGTATGGTTTACGTGAAGGGAAGAAGGGTAAGGTCTGGAACTGTGTCGGGAATCAACCCCACATTCTCTGAGCGTCCAGTCCGTAACAAAGTCACTACATCAACTGAGCCAACCGGCTCACAATCAAAGAATAAACCAAATATCCAGCGCGCGAGCCCAAATTATCGACCACCGACTTAAATATTTCAGCCGCCCTAATCAAATGCATGGCTGTAAGAGTCCCGCCGGCTGCTATCCATACCAAATCATGCGTGTGATTAGGAAATCGAGTACAACACAATCACAGAACATGGTTACGCAAGAGGACAGACAACGAAGCACACACGACGGACAATGTACAACCCGACTGCGTATTTCATAACGTATGTCTCCATTTTGCTGGGTTCTCTGACGTCTTATAATTTACCTTGGTTCCTAGCGATCGTAACATTAAGATGGTATCGATTCAGCAAGAAGTGACGACAACCAGAATATATTAAAATTACCCATCCCAAGTATCGAACCTTGGGGCTCTTCAGTACATATTTACATGGTGACCGTATTATGGTATTCCCGTATAGGGCAGCTTCGTTGCACTAAACGCCTTCATCTGCCGGGATACAGCTGGTGTTTTCGGGGACACCACAAAAGGGACACTTGTATTTGAGTTATCATTTGTGACTCAGGGTATCGTAGTCGGCATAGTAACCACAATAAGGGATGGACGGTGCAGGGTTCGAATCCAGGTAGGGGGCGTATTTTCTCTTTTCCACATCGTCTAGACCAGCTCTACCGACCGCCCCGCCTCCGTTTCGTGATTACACGCAAATGTAGTCGAACTCGGTTATAACGTCATGAAGGGGACTAAATATTTTATGTCGCTATAACCGAGGAGTATAATGTTGTGGTTAATAGTGAGGAATTAATTGGTACCACAGAATATCTGGCGGTATAGGCGAGGTGTCGTATAAATCGATGTCGGTATAACCGGGTTCGACTGTACCTTAAAAGCTTCAAATATATAAAGCCCACTTAAAGGTTCCACATATATATATATACACACACACACACACACACACACACACACACACATACATATATATATATATAAGGTCCTGTACCCATCACCAAATATTATTCGGGTAATCAAACGAGATGAGATGGGCACGGCATGTAGCAAGTATGGGCAAAAGGGAGGTGCATACAGGAATTTGGTGGGGAGACCTGAGGGAAGGCGACCACTTGGGAGACCCAGGCGAAGATGGGAGGAAAATATTAAATTGGATCTTCAAGAAGTGGGATGGGTGCACGGACTGGATTGAGCTGGCTCAGGATAGGGACAGGTGGCGGGCTCTTGTGAATGCAGTAATGAACCTCCGGGTTCCATAAAATGCGGGGAATTTATTGATTAGCTGAGAAACTGTCAGCTTCTCAAGAAGGCCTCTGCTCCATGTAGTTAGTTAGTTAGTTAGTTAGTTAGTTAGTTAGTTAGTTAGTTAGTTAGTTAGTTAGTTAGTTAGTTAGTTAGGTAGGTAGTTTTATATATATACATAACGTCCACTTGACTTCACGTATAATCTCCACAACAGATAAAAAATTTATCACGCACAGTTTACTTTAAACAACACTTACAGCCATGCAGATTGTCATTTCAACGATTACTTCACTTCCATCACTTCACTGCCACAGGACATCACACTTCCCTCACCCGTTCATAACAAACGTCACACGGCTGGTTCTGTGTGCAGCTGTGGGCTGTGTCCCTACAGCGTGCCCCCCCCCCCCACACACACACACAGAGCCTATATCAAACACAAATAATTCGCATGTTTACTACGAGGTCCGACCTCATGTAATTACACATAACACAGTTGGGATATTGGCAATGAACACAAAAAAAACTCGGGCAGTAGATAGGTTGGGAACGAAGCAAAATCACGAACGATAAGCATGGCATAATTTGATCACCTACCCAGCCACAAAAATGGGGTTTTATATCAACGCAATTTATCGTAATATCAGGAAATCTAGATTTTTAAAACAGGGCTCTTACAGATACTCTAACGATATTCAAGCCTGCTATATTACAAGACAGTAATCACGGTCTGTTAGTGTTCTACAGAAGCATTCAAGCATTGATGTGCCTTTAATTTGCGGAACAATTACTGCAACAGACCCCGTCCAACGACCGATCTATCCTAGATATAAGAACAGGACTTCTAAATAATTAACGACGGACAGAATTCAGAGGGTAGGCAGTGGTGTCTAAAATGAAGAAAACACTTGCGAGAACTAAATGTAGATGGAAGGAACACACTAAAATGAATCTCAACCTTTTAAAGCCCAGCGGTAACTTTACGTACCACCACGTTTAACATTAAAAAATTCTACGTGGTGCCCACATTGCGTTTATATGTGTTTTGTACGGATCTCAGAACAAACAGCAACTTTTGCCTTATAAAACATTAATAGATTGGTTTTTATAACCGAAATGGAGTGTTTACAGCGCGGTACGAGCTGAGTCCTTATATAAAACAGATACGCTTCGTCTTTAAAGGGTTAAAGAAGCAGCAAGCGATGGTGCGCACTGCAGTCATGTGCCCCAGGTTAGGCCCCAGGAAAGAGGACTTTCACGGTCAAAGACGTGTGTTTTATGTATGCAGTTGCCCAGCTGTGCGAACTGAACACGTGTATTCAGTTCAAGCACAATGTGATGCGTCACTTAAAGTTTGAGGTTTCTCGTTACGTCTCTCAGGTTGTTCCAAGTGGTCAATTCATTACTCACCAATTATCCTGTCCTTCGACACTACACAGCCAGAGTCCCTTAAGTCCGGTGGTCACTAAGTGTACCAACCCAGGGCTGTGGAGTCGGAGTTGAAGTCGTGGACTCGGAAGGAATGTTGGGTGGAGTCGGAGTCGGTAAGAATGTACCGACTGAGTCGGAGTCGGTAAGAATGTTCCGAGTCGGAGTCGGTAAGTATGTACCCACTCCGACCTCGATATAAAATCTTAAATAGACACTACCTACAATAAACATTACACTTATACTTAAATGTGAGTTATAAGTCTAAAAAGTAGCCTGATGATTCACGTGGTGGTGATGAAATGTCTTATGATACCTCTTTTCACTTTAGTAGTTTTACCGTTATTATATAACACATATTGAGCTTTTATGAAGGAGTCGGAGCTGGAGATTTAAAAATTGTGGAGTCGGAGGTTTTATGTACCGACTCCACAGCCCTGGTACTACCACCAGGTTTAACATTCGGAAAAACTCCTGCCTACAGCGTATTTATGTGTTTTGTACGAGTCTCACAAAAAATATTACCGCACCCTGCAAAAGACGCGTAACACAAAAGCGAATACCATACTGACGACCCACACATACTAGGCGCCCCAGTAAAAAATATTTTGTCGGCCGGACAACCTGGCGCCCGGGATCTGTGCAACTCTGGCCTAATCCATACAAAACTAGGGCGTTCGTGTAACCCAGACGCAGTGCCCATAATTTGCTTTCTTGCAAATACTGTATAAAGAAAGTAATGAACGAGTGACATCTATAGATTCACAGCATATCTTATTTGATAAACACTTTATAGCCACCAGTAAACAAACAGTCAAAGCATAACACAACCAAGACACCCTGCTTACAGTAACTCATTTGGCCGCGACTCAGCTGCCACCAGTTTCGTGGCGTGGTGTTTCGCCACATCGTCCACATGCGGTTCGAATATACCAGTTTGCCTAGCGGTAACTTTACGTACCACCAGGTTTAACATTAAAAAATTCTACGTGGTGCCCACATTGCGTTTATGTGTTTTGTACGGATCTCAGAACAAACAGCAACTTTTGCCTTATAAAACATTAAGAGATTGGTTTTTATAACCGAAGTGGATAGTGTTTACAGCGCGGTACGCACTGAGTCCTTGTATAAAACATATAGGCTTCGTAGTTGAAGGGTTAAAATAGCGCCAGATGACACAAGAATACGCATACAACAGAAATCTCCCATCAATTTGAATCCAAACAACATGAGACAAAAGCACAAATAAGCGAGTAAGTTACTTAACTGTACTGTTACGTAGCACCAAATGAGATGGGCCACACATGGTGCAGTCAGTAGACACATTGCTCCAAACTGTCGTCTCGAAAAAACATTTGTATTCATTCGTACTATTAAGTTTATACATGACGGCTCAACCGGATGCCGATCCCAGTGGCCGCGCGGCCTACGCCGTCGATCTGCAGGCGTTCCCTTGCTGGGATTGCGTGTTCAAATCCCACCGGGGACATGGATGTCTGTCTCTTGTGAGTGTTGTGTGCTGTCAGGTAGAGGTCTCTGCGTCGGGATGATCACTCGTCCAGAGGAGTCCCACCGACTGTGGTGTGTCTGAGTGTGATCGTGAAGCCTCGACAGCGAGGAGGCCCTGGCCCACTGCGGGCTGTTGAGCCAATGGGACGGGATCAACCGAATAGGCTGAAGAGACGATTACTTACGCGTCAAGATTTGGGAGTTTGAAGTTTCGAAGCATAAGTAAAGAAACTTAAAAGCCCTAAAATTCACAAAACTGACAAAGAAGCTTACTATAGCGATTGCTTTATGACTTTTATATGTGTGCCCTCATAGGAGATGAGGCTTCGTCTTTTTTTTTTTTGGGGGGGGGGGGCCACCAAGCCTTAGCGTCGCCCAGGTCTGCGAATCCTCACTACAGACTACACGCACATCGCCGCAGGTCACACTGGCTATGCAGGCAGACTGTGTATTTTTTTCCAAGCCCCGGATAAATAGATGGCACAGCAGAACAAAATCCTAATTTACCATATGGTGAATAAATGGGGAACATCCGTAACTGACACTTCGATTTTAAGCCTGGATCCTCGTTAGTTTAATTGTTAATTAACCGACTGTCACACGGACACTAAATATCGGTCCACTTAATGGGAAATGTGGCTACAAACTATCTGTCGCCGGTTCAGGTTAAAACACGCATAAAGCTCAACAACAGTCCGGCAATTAAACAACCTGAAGCTCGTAATGTGAGTGCGGTTTCAATTCTATTCCCTCCTTCCAATGGCGTAACAGCCCCTAATGGGCCAGGGCCTCCTCATTATCGACGCTTTAGGATCACATTCAGACACACCACACGCGGTAGAACTCCTCTGGACGAGTGATCAGCCCGTCGCAGAGACCACTACCTGACAACACACAATACTCACACGGGACAGACATCCACGCCCCCGGCGGGATTCGAACCCATAATCTCAGCAAGCGAGGGGCCACAGACCCACGCCTTTAGACCGCGCGGCCACTGGGATCGGCTTTCAATTTTATTACGCCATCTGTTTCATTCAATTAACTTACTTGATGTCTTCGCCTGTCGACTGTTACGCGCCGCAAGGCTCTCGTTAAGTCCCCTTCCGCTTCCATTTCCAAATGCAAGTGACACAGCGTCACTTAAGGTTTCCTTCAGTGTCTGTGCATCACTGCTACAGCCAGCTTTAGATGAACGTTAAAGGAAACACTGCAGTATTCTTATGATGTACCCAGCGCTGCCCTGTTTGTGTAGCTACAGTAATATGGAATTTACGCCATAGGTTGCTCGTCCCAGTAATCGTGGTTCGATGCCCGGAAAGGACAAAACCTTCTCCTCTCCGAAACGTCCTGACACTGGGCTCCATCAAACCTCCTACGCAATCAGCACCATAAATAAAGCGCCAAAGCATGAAGCGAGTGCCGGGCTTTAAGAATTACAACTCCACTCCACCACACGTCTTCATGGCATGCGCAGTGACAACTTCATCTTCTGACATCTAAACAGGGGCCATATAACTTCTTCGAATACATTTAAATTTAGATTTCTTTCAGTTTTTGAAGGTGATACACACCTACTTCAATCTTAATATCTACATATATTTTTTGACCATCTGCATAGTCGGCTACTAAATAACGAAACGGTGCCTACAGCTGCTGCCTGTGGCCTTTAACAAGCAACTAGTTATGGCTGAAAGTTTCCAAGTTCCGTCACGAACGGCGCTCCGTTGCTTTAACCTTTTAAAGCCTAGCGGTAACTTTACATACCACCAGGTTTAGCATTAAAAAATTCTACGTGGTGCCCACATTGCGTTTATGTGTTTTGTACGGATCTCAGAACAAACAGCAACTTTTGCCTTATAAAACATTAAGAGACTGGTTTTTATAACCGAAGTGGAGAGTGTTTACAGCGCGGTACGCACTGAGTCCTTATATAAAACAGATACGCTTCGTCTTTAAAGGGTTAAAAAATTCTACGTGGTGCCCACATTGCGTTTATGTGTTTTGTACGGATCTCAGAACAAACAGCAACTTTTGCCTTATAAAACATTAAGAGACTGGTTTTTATAACCGAAGTGGAGAGTGTTTACAGCGCGGTACGCACTGAGTCCTTATATAAAACAGATACGCTTCGTCTTTAAAGACTTAGCATATTGCCGTGTAATAATTTTTATATGAAGGGTTTTTCAGATGCCGCGTTCATGCATGGGGGAAAAAAGTTTTAGCGAAAAGTAAATAACTTTCTAGTGAAATTTAAGAAAACTGCCACTTTAAAACATCAATTTGTTACGTGGCGTAAGAGAAAGACGGTAGGGTTACCTAAACGACTTCCACAAAACGACGCCATGACATGCTTCGAGGGCTGGACGGCTCGTATGGCGCGGTGTATAGCTTCTGGTGAAAAGTACCTTGAAGTGGGTAACGTCCTGACACAACAATTTCACTAACAAGAGCACTGTCCGAGACCAGTGTCGTTATACAACCGCACCTCGCACATATCTATATATGGCGCATATATAACGTATTTACATATACATAAATGCTTCGGAATTAATTAAATACAAGCATATGCAAATCGAAAATGTTGCCATTCAGTTGCCCGTCAATGACTTCGTCGGATATTCTGGCGGTAGCGTCTTCACGGCATAAGGGCGTCGTGAGGAATTTCGGAACAGCACTTACCTACCTACCTACCTACCTACCTACCTACCTACCTACCTACCTACCTACCTACCTACCTACCTACATACATACATACATACATACATACATACTGTTACGACAATATTAGAGCGGATTGAATTGCGTTCTCAGCATTAAATAATTCCCTGCAGTTAAAATATTCATCCACCACAACCTTACGCATTTTATACAGTCCGCCGCGGTGACAAAACACAAAGGTCATATTTAAATTAAGTATGTTTGAAAGCAGTGCTATTGTTTAGCTGCCTTCCCGGATTACCCAACTCAATGACAGACCAGGTCTTAAAATCCTTCCGCCATCCCTTCCTCTTCACAACGGTTTATAATTCCAGTAGCAAAGACGGTGAATTGTCACGGTTACCAACATGATGCGTGGTCACACTATGCTGATCTCACTGAGGTCTGATCTTACACATCACAGCCATTAACCTTTTAAAGACTAGCGGTTACTTTACTTACCACTAGGTTTAACATTCAACAATTCTAAATGTTTCTCGCATTGAGTTTATGTGTTTTGTACGGATCTCTGAACAAACAGTGACTTTTAGCTTAGGCAACATTAACAGACTGGTTTTTATAACTCAGACGGAATGTGTTTACTGCGCGGTACGCGCTGAGTCCTTATATAAAATAAGACACGTTTAGTCTTTAAAGGGTTAATGGTCACTCTCACATTACGATTCTACTTTGCGAAATTCCGTACACACAACAGTACCACAATGCGATACAAATGCGTAACGAGGAGTTCAGTTCCAGTCGAACCCGGTTATAACGACATCGGTTAATGCGACACCTCGTCTATAGCGTCAGATATTGTGGTACCAATTAATTCCTCAGTGTTAAAATTCCTATGTTATAACAACACTCGTTTATAACGACACAAAATATTCAGTCCCTTGCACGATGTTATAACCGAGTTCGACTCTACTTGCATACCCCACCGATAACTTTTACGGTGATCACGTGAATGATTACAAGAAGCGAGTGGCATGTGGTGTGCAAGAAGCCAAGAAATGTGTACAGGATTTTGGTGGGGGGGGGAACCTGAAGAGAAAAGGTCCACTTTCAAGACCTAGACGTAGATGGGAATATACTAGTTGATCTTTAGAAGAATAAGCAGGTGCGGACAGCTGACAACGGGTGGTCCTGCAGCTTGGGGGTTGGGCGAGGTGCTAACCCCTCACCGTAAAAAATTATGATGTTACGAAACAGCCTACAAAGCCTCCGTCCTGGACCGATTCTTTGGTACGACCGCAGCAACGGAAAAGGATTGCGCTGGCTCAGGATAGGGACAGGTGGCGAGCTGTTGTGAATGCGGTAATGAACCTCCGGGTTCCATAAAATGCGGGGAATTTCTTGACTAGCTGAGAAACTGGTAGCTTCTCAAGAAGGTCTCTGCTCCATGTAGTTAGTTAGTTAGTTAGTTACTTAGTTAGTTAGTTAGTTAGTTAGTTAGTTAGTTAGTTAGTTAGTTAGTTAGTTAGTTAGTTAGTTAGTTGATCTTCAAAAACAGGATGGGTGGGCACTCATCGGGTTCAGACTCAGGATAGAAGCAAGTGGTGGGCTCTTGTGAACATGGTGGAGACACTTTGGGTTCCATAAAATGCAGGTAATTTATTGAGTAGTTGGGGAACTACTAGCTCCTCACAGACTCAGGTCCGTGGAGTTATTCAGTCGGTGAAATTAATAACATAACATCCACCGATCGCTGCTATGTCAAGGGATCCTATAAATTTCTTGCGGCAATGTGGTCAGTGCTTATAACAACCAAAGCATACCCTCCACTATCGGGTTTTGCTTCCACCTTCTGCTCCTATTCGCAATTCCCTGTTACTGTAAATTACTACAGAACAGCATCCAATACCCCAGCCCCTCCAATACAAAGTATATTATAATACGTTACAATTCGAAAGGAAAGATCTGACAATTTCCGTCTCGTGACATATGTGCCATAATGAACACGCTTTTCATCGATCCACTTTCGGGAAAAGTTCTAGAAAAACCAGCTCCATATGTAGAATAGCCGCGAAATTTGGCCTGCTCATAGGTATGTCTTAATCGGCCATGCCTGACAATGAAATACCGACCGCAGCACCGTTAACACTCAACAGCTTCATAAAAAACACTTTCCTCGGTAGTCAGTGCCACCTGGCGTATGTATCCGGAATTAAAAGAACAATCTTCTACAATGGGACATAACAAGGGTGGAATTTCAACTCTTTTTACGCTTTTACGCAAGCATATGCTGACTTCCTCTGCGGTTTTCGTCCCATATTCCTCAGTACATGACGGGTCTTTCTTCGACCCCACCATCAGCCTTAATTTTCTCATGCATTTTACTATTAAGATACGCATGTAATATACTGGTAATGGTGAAGACAAAACAAAACATGGGAAGTACTCAGAATTGTGCTTTGCTCAAGAACAATGCACATGTTGACTAGCACGTGTTAAACCTGTCTGAAGCGGAAACTTAATGCGGCCAGTCGATGTACCGTTCTAAGCAGGTTTCACTGTAATTTGTTCGTGCCGTTATTATACCAGCCTGCCGACGTGCCACACAACTTGTACGCTTTTGAACTCTTACCAAAACGTTTCCTTTCAAAACTGTTTATCAAATGTGAGATCCCCAGTTGTACTTAAGGGGTCCGGAAGGTCAGTAGTGGACAGATCGCACAGTTCTTTTCTTACACTTCGCCTAATCATCGTTTTAGTTTCACTACCGCCGCCAGAAATACGGTGTCGGTGTTACATTTTGATGTTGGCTTAACAATTTTTTGTGTGTTTTGTCGCAGCAAATGTTACGAATGTAGACATCATTCCAAGTTGAGATGATTTTGAGTAGGGGGGGGGGGGTCCACAAGATTACTCAAATTTTGTGAAGGCTCCGTGGTACCATAAGGGTTTAGAAACACAACTGGATACCTTGAACAATACCTTGATTTCTCATGGCGGTTAACCCATAAATGTTGGCCCCAGTGGACGTTTTGGAGAAGAGCAAAATCTCCCGCCCCTACCAGGACTGTCCAGCCCTTATCTTAGTCGTTATACCGACCACGTTAATGTGACTTCGTTTCGTACATAGGTCCCTACGCACCTGCCACCGATCTACTATAAGGACACGGAGTACAAACCCATCCGAACAGTTGGCACCTTGCTAAGAAGCTACAAGGGCTCACAACCCAGAAGACCATATTTTAATATCGGATATCTAATGCAAAGCATCATTACAATATCGGACTGCGAGAATCAAGGCTAAATTCCAGAACACAAATGAGATAATTAGTACATCAACCAACTCACGCACTTCATAAACTACCTCCAGAAACACGTATAAAAATCCTACATGTTCCGGCACCGGGGTGCCATCATCAGCGAGTTATTCTGAACAAAGGAGTACACAGCTCGCTTATCTAGTTATTGTGTGCTGGCCTTGTACTCCTTACTTGTGAAACGTAAGTGTATACGACAGGATAATATTAAAACTAACCATAAATAAGTGGAACGGATGACAAGGGAATTCATCTTGCTTAGGATATGACCCAGAAATGGGATGTTGTGAATACGGTAATGAACAGTCGGGTTATACAAAACGCAGAGAATTTCTTGACGAGATGAGCAACTCTTAGCTTTTACAAGGTATTCTGGTCCCATGAGTTAATTACGAAACACGGAAACGAAGTTGAAACACAACCATACATCATAGTTAGTAAACGTAAAGATGTAAAACAAGAAACGAGGTGAATTAAATGGTATCGAGCACGTCGTACCAAGGGAAGAATGCATGAGAAATGTCAAAAGACTGTAGGCATGGACGTTAACCCTTTAAAGACGAAGCGTATCTGTTTTATATAAGGACTCAGTGCGTACCGCGCTGTAAACACCGTCCACTTCAGTTATAAAAACCAATCTCTTAATGTTCTATAAGGCAAAAGTTGCTGTTTGTTCTGAGATCCGTACAAAACACATAAACGCAATGTGGGCACCACGTAGAATTTTTTAATGTTAAACCTGGCGGTACGTGAAGTTACCGCTAGGCTTTAAAAGGTTAAACACTGCAACCTAAAAATTATAAGCACTGCCGTTAAAGTGACGACACTAAAAATGACACCAAGCTAAAATGTTTTCGAAACTACCACAAACCCACGACAAAAGTCACAGAAGTGACCGACAGACAAATATAAAAAATCTGTACCATTAACGCTTTCAACGAAAAAGTACTGAATTAAGGAAAACATTAACACAAAATTATGTCTGCTAAATACAAAGAAAATCACGTACCGCAATGAAGATGCTGTAACCAAGTCAATACACAGCATATGTGAAAAACTTCATTACAGCAAGGAATTCCCTCCTATGGGGCCCGCAGGTTCATTACCTTGTTCACAACAGGCCGCCACTATATGTCTGTCCCAGAAACTAGTTCACGAGAAAATCCGTCGACCTGGTACACCATCACATCCCGCCTACATCCAGAGCTACTGTCATCGCCACCGCCCTCCTCCTCCTCTTCCTCCTTCTCCCCCTCATCATCGTGAAATTCTCCGAACATCTTAAAAACCATCAATTTGAAACGACTGTCTCCGTCTGGCCGTTACAACTGGAGAGTCCCTGGATGGTTTTCTTACGAAATTTGATGCGTACGTCTTCGCAACTGTACATCAGTACCATTCACACGATCTGCATTACAGGTTGAGCATCCCTTATCTGAAATGCTTGGGGCCGAAAGTGTCTCGGATTTCGATTTTGTTTTGGATTTTGGAATACTTGCGTATTGTTGCATAATGTTTCATATACGGCTTATTAATATACAGGTATCTGCATGCCTTTGTGACATTTTCAACAACAGCTTTGCACCAAAGAACAGAGTCAGCAAAAAAAACACACGGTAGTCACAGTGGAATTTTCCATGACCGGCGTCATGTCGGCACGCAAAAAGTTTCGGACTTTGGAGGTTTCCGGATTTCGGAATTTGGAACAAGGGGTATTCAACCTGTATATATAGCAGCCAAGTCGCTGTCCTAAGCACAGCCGTTGTCACGGGACGTCCCGGCGCAGGCACACTTCAGGTGCGACACACCTGGCATTGCTCGGAATGACGATAACAAACGACCCTGCCTGTAAATGCCTGTTTACTTATGCAGGTATCGCGTACAGATATTACCGTAACTCAGCAGAGAACACACACAAGAGCATTCGGAATGCCAAGGAGCGACACTGCTTGTGCAAACACTCTACTCCTGTGCTACGAATCTGTGATCTTTGTTTTCAAGCGCGTTCTAAAAATCGCGAAAAGCGACTATTAGCTTGGTCGTGTCTGTCTGCCCGCATGGAACAACTCGGCCCCTATTGGACGGATTTTCATGAAATCTGAGGATTTTTTCGAAAAAAAATCTGTCGAGAAGATTCAAGCTTCATTAAGATCCGACAAAAATAATGAATACTTTACATGGAGACTTATGTACATTTATGATAATATCTCGCTGAATTCTTCTTAGACTGAGAAACGTTTCAGACAAAAGTTGTACAAAAAAATCAAAGCACATTTCATTTTCAATAGCTTGTTTTTTATTACAGAAAATCGTGCCGTTTATGATACAATGTGGAAAAATATTGTAGAACCAGACAGGCTACAGCTGACAACATAACCCGGCACATGGGCATTGCATGCTGGATAACGAAGGCTACACACACACACACTCAGAATATGTAATACTTATCGCTCTGCCAATGCAACAATGGTTATGCGACTTTCAAACGTACACTGCCTGTCTTTGTTTGTTATTGTTGCACGAATTATGCCACGCCTCGCGCTGGCAAGCATATTTATAGGCTGTCATTTATAAAAAAGCCGTTCTAAACCCCCACACAAGCAGGAGAACTTATCACAAACGGGAGCTGCATTAAAACAATGCCTACGCCCAGTGACCTTGGCCACTCTGACGTAACCACTGTCATCTGACGAACATGCATGCATTGCATACCACACATGCGAGCACGCAGTTAAAAATACGTATCCTGACGTTAGTCTCTACACGCAGCGAGAGGCGTGGTTATGCTCATGGTAAACTCGACACATTAATTAATGACAAGTAATGTCCGATCCTATTAATCTACACGGATTTCCCACGCATAGAAACGTTCTGAACGAAGCAAGAATACAATTCTGATTTTACCACACGTAAACATTGCCATCTCCTGGGATATGACACCGGACAGTCTGGTAGAAGTGTGCCGACGTTTCAGAATATCCTGCCCTTATCATCCGGGATGATAATGAACGACGAAGGCGGGAGAATCCTCTGAAACGTCGCACCACTATTTCAAGAAACGGCGCCGGCGCCGCATCAGTATAATTCTGTTATACATCTGTATTGTTTCCATCCTGCGTTATGGCGTTTACATGTGCACGACTCTACTTAACCTTTTAAAGCCTAGCGGTAACTTCCCATACCACCAGGTTTAACATAAAAAAATTCTACGTGGTGCCCACATTGCGTTTATGTGTTTTGTACGGATCTCAGAACAAACAGCAACTTTTGCCCTATAAAACATTAAGAGATTGGTTTTTACAACCCAAGTGGAGAGTGTTTACAGCGCGGTACGCACTGAGCCCTTATATATAAAACAGATACGCTTCGTCTTTAAAGGGTTAATACCTGTTATATAACCTTGACAGCTGAGACAGCGTCTTAAGATAACTCCTAAACAAACAAAACACTACCAAAACGGTACTTGTTACGTAATACAACAAATCGTATTCACTAATGATGGCAATTGGTTATGTCACTCTACCTCCAAAAGCTATTATTGTCACGGCTGCACGAAATCGACCTTACTGACAAATTTCCTACTGGCTCAAGTGTTCTGCGGTGACTTCTTATATCTGTCAAAGTCGGGGAGTTCAGCGGGAGGTGAGGAAAGAACTTTACTTGAGCCCCTCTTACGCACTTCCCCGTCTTCCACACACTGTCGCCTTAATCTTTACAGCGCGCAAATCTCCTTTCCTCTCAAACCATCTTTCTCCTTCTTTTTGTGTGTTATTATTTCCCCTCTTCCTTCTTAATTCCCCTCCACACCTGCGAAACGAAAGACAACACTAAATATAATGAGGCAATAAAAGGAACATCACGTATACGTAAGCCGGTACACGTCGACTGTTTCTCCAGCACAGCAGCACATCAGCGGACTCGGCAAATCGCGGTTTAGAAAAGGGGCCAAAAATGTCATTACTACAATTCTAAGTATTAATATTACATTCAATTCCCATATCTAATTTTATATGAATGTACTGCCACATGCTGACAATTGGAGTACTCAAAAATGATTCAAGTTACCAAGTGAAAAAGACCAACTTTAGGGGGTCTCAGGGCGGCCATTGTAAAGATACGCCGTGAAGACACTACAATCCTCCGAAACGCCCGTAACTACAGTCTATCTCGGTTATAACGCCATGAAGTCGACTGAATATTGTGTGTCGTTATAAACGAGTGTCGTTATGACCAACCAGAATAATGTTATGGTTAACAGTGTGGAATCAATTGGTACCACAGAATACCTGACCATACAGTCGAAGTGTCGTATAAATCGATGTCGTCATAACCGGGTTCGACTGTATTTATCAACTGACACGGCGTAACACCCCACAAGACTTGAATCTTTGCCCTAAACCTGCTTAACATCTAACTCTGCATTTTCGCCACATGATGTAGGCCATTACACAGGTTTATTATTTCTATTTATTTTGTCTGCAAATGGGTTTGTACCCGGTGGCAGTGGTACTATAATAAGACACAACACAATAAATTACACACATCACACAAAATAACACAACGCACTGAAACAAAACAAAAAGCACAAAAAATTACAAAAACAATAAAGGACACATACTACACACAATACATACAATTACAATACAAATACAATTAACTGTCAAAAGCAGAAGCTAATAAACGGTTCATGATAGGTCCTGGGCGGGGGCGGCCTCTTGCGGTTATGGTAATGAACCTTCGGGTTGCATAAGGATTCATAAAACTGGGCGATCATCAGTTTAACGGGCACAACCCTGCCCTGTCGTGTAAAAGCAACAAATACAGCACGTCCAACGCAAGTCACAAACATTCAACGCACATTTCGGCAATTTTCCAGAAACTGCAACGACGATTACCTCAAGAACACAAACTGGCTGTTCTTTGTAATGGCGACGAACTGTTTTCTGGGAGGTTGGAACTAAATTTTTAATAATTCGGAGGAATCTCATACGTCCGAAGTGTTACGGCAGGCACTGCTGCAACGTGATGCCGATGCCAATGCCTCTGTCGCTGATATACTGACACCACCCACAAGTGATAGTGGAAACACAGTGTGATGCACAGCCGAATACAGGAGAATCGGGTACGATGCCTTGACACAGATGGCTACAGCATATGGCCCAACAGGGCGTTTCGTTTCGTGTATACGGTACTCACAAAGCGTACCCGTCAGTGCGTAACCTTTATCCTGCTAATGTAGAGCTGATAATAATGGTGAGCTGATAATAATGCCAGCACCACTAATGTGTAATATTTGGTGACCTACATTTGGCAACGCTGAAAGGAGCATCTTTGTTTGTCTGTCTGTGTCTCTCACTCTCTCTCTGCACAATGTCTCAACACTGAATCAATCGTGAAAGACGTCCTATGTCATATCTGTGTGCCCACACTTACTCGGCTACCAACTAGGCGCTTAAGGGCCTAGTAAGGGCCTAGTTTAAGGGCCTAGTTGGTAGCCGAGTGGTGCTGGCATTATTAGCAGCTCACCATATATTCCACATTAGCAGGATAAAAGTTAATGTCTTCCCAAAACAACGTCGTGTGTGTGTGTGTGTGTGTGTGTATGTGTCAGAGGGGGGGAGGGAGACTGAGTCTGAGACAGAGAGAGTAGACGTACATATGCATATACATGCATCGTTACTTTATCTGGCAATTACTGTTCCTTACTTCCCGCCGCTTCCTCACTGCGCGTGTGGGCAGTCCTCTACGTGAGCTAGTTTAAACGAGCCGACAGAAAGTGGCAACCGACAGCTATCACATAAAATGAGCATATATATATATAAGGTTTGCGACTTCTGGATGGACAGCCTAATGCCTACACTGACAACGCTATCATGGTTCCCTAAACAGCAGGATGCTTACAGAAACTGTACATCATGGCCGTCGAATCTTTCTTCGGCAAAGGCCCACAGCCGTTATTCTTGGCTCGTTTGCGAGTGGCACGTTTAAAAACCACAATACGTGGTATACCTAAACGCCTAAACTGTTTTGTAATTTTTATAGTACATATGTACATAATTTACAAATTTGGCCGCGGGCCGCGTAACACAACCTCGCGGGCCGCGAGTAGGACACCTGTGGTGTAAAAAATGTGGAAGGAAGCAGTGGTGGCCTAACTACAGTTACTATCACGGACTGAAGGACAGCTCACCTTCGACAGCAGGTATGAACCCAGGATATTCAAGACTACAGAAGAGAAAAGGCACACTCGCTCGATCACAACACTGAGAGACATAATTACATGTTATTTTGTGCACCGTACAACTCAAATCAGACACTCTTGCTCTTCTAAAATCAGCCAGTACATTTCCTTTACTTCAGTTTCGCGCACGGACGTAAAAAACTGCGATTCTTCTGTGATAGTTTCGCACGGATCGCCGATTTAACCCATACAAAACCAGGCATCCCGACTGAACACACTCCTCCCTCTTTTTTGTTTTTTACGTTCCGACTGAATTGGTCTGATTGACTGACAGACCAAACCGAAGTGGACGCTCCTGCAAATTGACAAATCCGCCCCGTACCCATCAATGGGCGATAGTCACCACCACCACCACCACCACCACCACCACCACCACCACCACCACCACCACCACCCCCACCCCGACATCATGTTAGCGAAACATATTCCAGTACCCCTACAAACACACACACACACACACACACACACACACACACACACACACACACACACACATCATGCTCCCTTTTCCCCTTTCCCGCACTACTCATGTGGCTGTAATTGGTATATTGGCAAAAATTTCTCTCCATTTCCCAATGCAGCAGCCTAGATTCAAATACATAATAACGCAGGAAATTGTGTTTCCTCGTAGAAGGAATGCTTTTGACCCTAGCAGTTTATTCGTTATGCTCACAAGGGGGCAAAAGTTTGTTCCATATTGCCAGTGTCTCTCCTAAAAATCATCCCTCTACCTCCTCCCACCCCACCATCAAACACTTTCCCTAAAAGCCCCTAAAGGCACCCCAACACAGTCATTACAATTTCTCTCGTCTACCAGCACGAATGATACGAAGAAATATCTGGCATATAAAACATCACATGCTGTATACACACAATATTTATTGCCGCTGAAGCCGCACTCGTCCTCAGTTATCACAGTCGATTAGTTGCAAATTCTGGCCGTCTTCTGGTTAGGTTAATGGTTTAGACAAGTCACTTTACTGACAGTTACGAAATCGGAAAATGTCAGTACCAAACACCAACCAACCAACCAACCAACCAACCAACCAACCAACCAACCAACCAACCAACCAACCAACCAACCAACCAACCAACCACCTCAAACGTCTGTCAATCAAGAAATGTTATAAATGCTCTCTAGCTTCAGCCAGCTCAATCCGGTCAATATCCTCCCCGCGAAACACTTATTTCAGATGTCACTAACTTTTTTAATATTATTTCGCAATATTTCACCGGCATGGTCGGCATACGGTTCGCTGCTGATCTCCAGACAAACTGCTATCATAATCCATAGTTAAAAGGTAAGGCAGTCCCATTACAGGCCTGGACAGGCCCTTAGGGTTCCAGGAGGTTGAGGTTCCCAGATTTCTAGACAATTGGCACATGAAGGTGGTAAGGTTGTCACAGGAAATATTCCTGGTACTCATTTCTGTTAGAGGCTGAGTGCGGCCGAAAAGATTATGCCAATGAAAAATTCCAATGACACCATCGGGAATCGAATCCGCGACCTTCCGGTTTGTAGTGCAGTGCCTCAACTAACTGCGCCACCGCGTGCCCCATCATAATTCATAGTTACAACCAAAAACGACGTGGTAGCTGTGCGAACTTACGAGGTAGGTCCTCCAATGTCATATGACAATAGACCTTAGGAAAATGTGCCAACTTCATGTAAAGATGGACTTTGGCAAGCATAAAATAGCGGGACAGCGGCCGCGCGTCAAGATTTTATTTAGCTTTTGGCTTGACGGTAGCAATTAACGAAAGACGGAAGACAGTCGTGTGAAATCAGATACGGAGATAAGGTAACCCAGGGGGTGGACATCCTAATTAACTTCGGCAGCCGCACTTTAAGAGGCAAATTAGGGAGAGGCCAGAAGTTAGTAAAACATTTTTCCTCCTCCTCCTCCTCTTCTTCTTCTTCTTCTTCTTCTTCTCCTCCTCCTCCTCCTCCTCCTCCTCCTCCTCCTCCTCCTCTCACTCTCTCTTTTATATATATATATATATATATATATATAACCGTGTACACCCGTACAACGAGACACACAAACCGACAAGGAACACTTGTTGCTTTACTGTCACATTCTCAATCTTATTTGATGGCTTATCATCTCCGTTCATCCAACAGCAACAGGTTAATTTCAGTTAGTTACCTATCTCCTTTCCTTTCAAACCCCCGTTCACGGTCCACCTCGTGTGCATGTAAATTACCTGAATATTATTCTTCACAGGCAACTTGCGCGAACCGCACCAGTGGCATAGGTCAGGCACGTGCGCCTTCCTAGCTGCGTTATGGTCACCCCTGTTATAAACATACACACTCCGCATAAAAATATTGCTTAAAATTCTGCAACTACATGCTTGGCAAGATGCGAAACTTTGTGGTTTGTCTCCGACAAATCTACCGTACTCGGAACCCGCGCTAAGTAATACCGTCTTCAAGAAAAATGAAATAAAAAAGAACGTGTGTAGAACTAGACAGCCTATGAAATAGGAAAGCAGGTTTTACAGACTTCTATTCGTAACGCAAGTTCAGATACAATGAATGACATTTCACACTTACCTGCCACCGACCACATCGTATCTCGACAATGTGACTTAATAAGCACTGTACTTATAAAGCAGAGCTACAATAGAACGATCATAACTCCAGTCGACCACTAAAATAGATTACCAGGCATGTACATAAGTACGCATTTCCTTCTGCATAATGGGAGAGTTGGGGTTAATGGCACTGAAGGCTTCAGCTTGCAAGAATTGGTACTTCATCAACAAAAGAAACGTTCAGTCTGAAGTGAAATGCATCACTCAGCAGTTTACAAGGATTTTTGTCTTCATTGTCGTGCGCACTCTTCATATTTCATTGAAAATGCCTGCCTCCAGTGGCTCGACACGCCAATACCTTCTTTCAGAACGTAATATTCTGCATAACGAGGAACTTAATGACCTGTACTCATCACCAAATATTATTCGGGTAATCAAATCGAGAAGAATGAGATGGGCTGGGCATGTAGCACGTATGGGGGAAAAGAGACGTACATACAGGATTTTGGTGGGGAGACCTGAGGGAAGGCGACCACTTGGGAGACCCAGGCCTGATTATGGACGCCCTATGGCGCCCCAAACATGTAGCAGTATCAATAATAAAGCGCTGAGAAACGGAAGGTTGTGTCGAACTTGTCGCTACACACTGGAAATAGTTAAAATGATATTTCGCGATGACAAAGGGCAGCTCTGTGGTGACTAGACTAAACGGCTGGACGACCAGAAGGATCGAGGTTCAGTTTCCGGGGAATTTAACTAATCGCTAATACTTCGAGACCGGCTCTGGGCCCCACCCAGTTTTATAACCAACGGGCACCAGCACAACATTCTCCGCGATGAGAGCGGCCAGGGCGTTACGCTAAACACTCACCTCCATATAATTCCTCCCCCATAACGCGAACACTGATTAAGCACGGGTACGAAGTAACATTGTTCGGCAAGGATTTCAAGTTATACCACCTCTCATGCGATACGCGCCCATCCTCCTGTCACTTCAAGTTGGGCCCAAATATTACCCCCACACCAAACGCAATCATTATACAGCAATGACTCTGTACCCAGACTCTTGTTTGTGACAACAGGGCGCCCCACAGCAATATAAAAAGGTCAAGCAATCCCATTACAGGCCTGGACAGGCCCTTAGGGTTCCAGAAGGTTGAGGCTCCCAGATTTCTAGATAATCGGCACATGAAGGTGGTAAGGTTGTCAGCCCTAGGCACGGGCCGCCTTTACCCCCCATTTCTGTCAGAGGCTGAGTCGACCCCAGGGGCATAACACTGCCGGAAGGAACAGGTCAATGGAAAATCCCAATGACCCCATCGGAAATCGAACCCGCAACCTTCCGGCCTGCAGCGCAGTCCCGTAACCGACAGTGCGACCGCGTGCCCCAGAGGGATATACGGAGACCTCATATTCCTACCCCTTACACGCGACGTTCAAAAACCGTCTGTGAATGAGAGCATTACATGGTAGCCTGGGAAACGGTTTGTACCATAACAAAAGACCACGGGCCATCTCGAAGAAAAAACAATACGCGTGAACACTCCTATTCAAACATTTTATTCCGATTAGAAAGAAAAGATAATGTTAAAGTGAAAGAATATTTGAAACGGAGAAGAAGTACGCCTTACCGTGAATCCTATATAATTCTGAACAAAAAATACCATCACGATAAAACAAACTTAAGCACAGTAACACCTGCTAAACACACACAAACACACACACACACACACACACACACACACTCTTTAAAGTTAACGTTGTCTCCTTCCCACCGTTCCTTCCTGGGAACACTCGGAGCCCTATCTCCTTAAATTCCCATTAAAGTCTCATTAAAACCAACGATTAATTGCACGAGCTGTTCTAATAAGCACGCTAAATGAAATAGCAGAAACCTACCTAAAATAAAGCTTCAACACGCTACACAAAATGAGCTACAAACGACACTTAACATTAGCAATTTACATGATGCCATGTCTACTATACTGCGGGTTGGTTTCAGACCAGGTGTTGTGCCAGCAACGGCCGATTTAAGGGGGTTTCAAATTATGACGCTGCGAACATTTTTCTAACAGCGATCCGGCTTACACTAGTTCGACGCTTAGGCCACGCTGAGCTTCCGCGGCATCATATAATGAATCCCTCGTATTATACAAGAGTGCCCGATGGTCATTCGGTGTTACACATCACCGGACAACGTCCCAACCAAATTCCGTTCCCGCACCTACACAAACCATTCCTCTAAAGTACATGAATCAAACGGGGTGGTCGGTTGGTACTGATACTGAGGATTCACAGCTACTGAATCGCGACGTTTCGAAAGAACGTACTGCCTTCTTGTTCAGGAGTTGAACCCCGCTACAAACTGCAACAAGACAGATAGACCCAGATCATCAGAATCAACACTGTGCACGACTCAACCCCCGCGGGTACCGCGACTGTTTGCGTCGAAACGGCGATGTTATTTGCGATTTTTGGCCGTGAATAGAAAGGTCTTAGAATCACTTATTTAAATCGCACACACCACACACCATCCATTCCTACCACACAGAGAACACAAGGCATGTGCATTATAAAGATCGACTGGTTAATACTGCATAAGTAAATAATCGGCGTTTATTGTGAAACTCTTCAGAAACGTGTAAATACACTGTGCGGGAAAAAAATGCAGTTACTGGATGTTGCAGCAGGTGGTAGCCCACATACACTCCGCACTTGGCTTTTAAACAGTTAATCTCCACGTATTTACGATAGATGCCTTCAGCTAGTAAACTGACATAAATTATTAAAATTTTGCCGGCACTTATCTTCATTCTAATTATATTTAATGACAGAATGAAAGTATCCTACAAGAAGAACTTTCTTAATTTGGTAACAAAGTTCCTTCAACCAATTATATGCACGTCGATTTCATTCGATAATGTTCCCGTAAAACACACGAAAGCAAGCAGCCGATTGCTGGTCACGCCTGCTAAACAAAGGAGCACTAACATATCACATGATTTTCTACAATGCTTAGGTTATTTGGTATTTTGAATTTCGGACTACCAAGAAATCAAAAGCGAATTAAATTCGTGGAATGCTTGTCATCATTCAGCCTGCAATCTCCTGTCTTCCGGTCCGCTATCTAAAAACGCAAATATTAAAAACTGGCATAACTGGCTTTCCCTTGTTTCGTGTGGGCGTGAAACTTGGTATCTTCTAGGGTAAGAACAAACTGGGAGTGTCTGAAAATAAGATCATGCGAACCAAGTGAAAAAGCCATAAGACGCTGAAAATATTGCAGATTCTCTTACGAACGGACTATCAGGCGGAGTGCGTGGTCCGATAATGCCAATTGTCCGGTACTTTCCAATTATGTGTATATATTAGCCTAAAAAGTCGCCAAAACAGTAATACAATGCTCTATAAATGACACTAATGTATATACATAATACACAAACACAATTAACTGTCACTTTCTCTGGACGCCATCGTTAACTGGAAATTAATACATTCCAGATAAATATTATAAATTCACGATCCAGGTTATGAATGAAGCAAGACACTACTGCCCCCACGCGAGTGCCAGCAAAAACTGAGCGCGCGTCCGTTTCCGCCACCTAGCGGCCGCTTCGCTATTTAGCATTATTCCTTTCTTTCTTAGTCTGACCTCCTCTACCTACCCACTGTAAGTGCAGAGGGTTACTGTGAAATCTGATCACACTTAATCACACACACACACACACACACACACACACACGGCAGGACTCCTCTGGACGAGTGATCAGCCAGCCGCAAAAACCTCTACTCTTGGTTCTATGAATAACCTGCTGTAAGCGCTGTGCTTGCTTAGTGCTTACTGCAGGCACAGTTCTGTCTGTAAGCATTATGCGTGCTAAAACCAATAAAACACATTAAATTCTGCATTCTGCCTTCCAAAAACACTGTTAGAATATTTAATACTGATCGCGCCTGTTTCTTTGACGTGCGTTATGCGGCTGGTTTTCGTAATTGCGACGCACTGTTTTTTCTGTGAAGTTTTAAAAACTATTTAGATGCGTTCTCAGGCTACAAAGGACTAAACGCGATTACTTGCGGTCCATCGTTCCCTTTATGTATCCAAGCAACAAAATGGAGGGCTATACTAAACTCAGTGACATGACAAAGTGTCCTTCCTGAAAAGACGCCATCCACTCAGCTGGCAAACAAATCCGCTTCCGTTTATAGCAACCAAACGTTCACCACACGACCGAGTTCACGGATCTCTTCACTGGTCCATCCTGAGTCAAATTATCCAGTCTCCACTTTTACACTCCAATTAAGACAAGTTTTATTATTCGTCTCCCACCTACGCCGAAGTTTTCCATCCGATCACTTCCGTAAAGCACACTGACAACTATAAAAAAAGTCCCGGAACTCTGAAACCCATAAAAGCGACTGACAATCAAGGAGAAGCCCCGTTAAGTCTAAAACCCCTAAAGCCCAGTGACACGTGTACATGTGCCCGGTAAGTTTGGAACCCCTAAATCGCAGTGACAACTATACACGTACCCGATAAGTCTGGAACCCCAAGAACCCAGTGACAATTATACTGGTTGCCCCAAACGTCTCAAACCCCTAAAGGGCAGTGAAAACTATACAGAATTCCCCATAAGTCTGGAACCCCTAAAACCCAGTGACAATTATACTGGTTGGCCCAAACGTCTCAAACCCCTAAAGGGCAGTGAAAACTATACAGAATTCCCCATACGTCTGGAACCCCTAAAACCCAGTGACAATTATACTGGTTGCCCCAAAAGTCTCAAACCCCTAAAGGGCAGTGAAAACTATACACAATTCCCCGTAACTCTGGAACCCCCAAAGCCCAGTGACGATACACGTGCCCCACACATGTGGAACCCCTACAGCCCAGTGACAACTATACTGAATGCCCCGTGAGTGTCGTACCATACGCCAAAATAAGCTGGAACGTCGACAGCCTGTGGAGCGGCCGGCAAGCAGCCACCATCTCACTCCTTCCAAATTTTTAAGTCTGGTGTCACTTGAAGGCGAGCTTCTACGCGGAAGCAAGTCACACTGCTGCACACTACGGAAGTGCAACATCACTTGAGACACCACTTGCCGTATGACTGCTGACGGGTTACCTCGCCTGCATCTCTGTGTATCAGTCACAATGTTGAACACAATAAACACACACTACGAATACAAGCCGCTTTCACAGTGTCTCTCTATGTTTCCATGCTTACGGAACACGCATCGCCAGATGTAATACTAAGAACTGTGCATTCAGTCCGCACACTACGTTTGTGTGTTTCGTATTACAATAAACAGCGATGATATATGTACATCTGCAGGTCCTTGTCCTGTTGACGCTGCGTTTTCTGTGAAGTAGACAATGAATTTTTAGGCGCCTTCTAAAAAATTGCGAATATCCACTAGTGGCTTCGTCACGTCTGTCCATCCGTCTGTCTGCATAGAACTCGGCTCTCAGTCGACAGATTTTTATGAACTCAGATATTTGTGGATTTGTTTTCTGTGACGTAGACAATTTTTAGGCGCGTTCGAAAAAACTGCGAATATCCACTAGTGGCTTTGTCACGTCTATCCATCCGTCCGTCTGCATAGAACTCGGCTCTCAGTGGACAGATTTTCATGAAATTATATATTTGAGGATTTTTGGAAAATCAGTCGAGAAAGTTCAACAAGTTTCATTAAAATCTGACGTGAATAACGGGTACTTTACATGAAGACGTATGTACATTTATCATAATATCACGCTGAATTCTTCTTAGAATGAGCAATGTTTCAGACAAAAGTTGCAGAGAAAATCAAAATACACATTTTATGTAGGATAATTTTTTTTTTTTAAATCCTGCCGTTTATGAGATGTGTAAAAACATGGTACAACCGAACAGGCCACAGATGACAATAAAATACGGCCCAGAAAATATGAAATTTGCATGCTCGATTAAGGCAAGAATACAGACACACTCTCACAGTATTTAATACTCATTGTTTTTCCACTGCAACAATGGTTACCCGAACGCGCCTTCCTCTTACGTTACCTGTACACTGCCCGTGTAGTTAAGCATCATTTACATGACCTTCAGGCCCGGCCACACGTGACATCTGACGGGGCACAATGGCATCAGGGCAGGTTTTTCTCCAAGTACGAGCACTTGGTTCTTGCCTGTCGACATTACTGCACCCACGCACCAACTCATTTTCACATTCAAACGTGCTCTTTTACAGACGGATAAATGGGCTAAACTTCCAACATAGGCGATGCCCTTCGGAAATCAGGGACCATCAACAGAATAAAGTACAGTGGAACTCGGTTATAACGTCATGGAAGGGACTGAATATTTTGTGTCGCTATAACCAAGGAGTATAATGTTATGGTTAACGGTGAGGAAGTAATTGGTACCACAGAATATGACTGTATATGAGAAGTGCCCTATAAACAGGCGTCGTTATAACCGAGGAGTATAACGTTACGGTTAACAGTGAGGAATTAATTGGTACCACAGAATATCTGACGGTATATGAGAGATGCCCTGTAAACAGACGTCGTTATAACCGAGGAGTATAATGTTACGGTTAACAGTGAGGAATTAATTGGTACCACAGAATATCTGACGGTCTATGAGAGATGCCCTGTAAACAGACGTCGTTATAACCGGGTTCAACTGTACTTCCACAGTTTTCTGGCTTCAACGCTGCGTATGTTTTCACACGTGACGACAAACATACTTCGAGGAAGATAGCCACAGTTGCAAACCGGTTTGAGAGGAGGCGGTGGAGGAGAAGACCCAGAAGGAGAGCAGGAAAAGGAGAAGAGGATGTAGGCAAAGGAGAAAAAGAGAACGAGGAAGCGGAGGTGGACAAAAAGAACAATAATAATAATAATGACGACGACGACGACGACGACGACGACAACAACAACAACAACAACAACAACAACAACAACAACAACAACAACAACAACAACAACAACAACAAGATTACGATTGTACACGAGGTCACCACTCCATCTGCATCTGACTTCAGGCGACAGCCACGCACAACTGGGTGCACCAGTAAAACCCCCGTGCAGCTAAAGTCAATTGATTCATAGCCATCTGATCTACTATGTGTAAATTAAAAAAAAAACAGAACGACAGCACGCGTTATTTTCAAGGGAATTCGGCCTTCATGTCTAGCACATGCACGGTCCTGTGTACCGCACAACCTCGTTGCACGCGCGTGCCTACTGCGTTTCAATTATTCATATCAAGAATGCCAACGGTTCACGCATAGCGTGTCCGCCATAACACAACTCAGAGACAGATTAGCTTAAGTCCAATTTGGACTTTTACAGCCACGTGCCTACACCATACAGTACTCCATCCCGAACTCATGCGACATAATCCACACACTCACACCGAGTTTTTGGAAGCTGTGATTCAATAACGTCGCCGTGTCTCCACATACGTCCAATAATGCCGTCGTGTCTCCACTTACGTCTAACAACGCCATCACGACTCTGTTTATGTCCAATAATGCCATCGTGTATCCAATTATGTCCAATAATGCCATCGTGTCTCCAGTGATGTCCAATAATGCCAGTGTCCACACTTATGTCCAATAACGCCATCGTATCTAAACTGATGGCAAATAACGCCATCGTGGCTACAATTCGCTCCAAAAATATTATTCCCTCCAGAGATTTTCCAGTTTTTTTATGTATTTACCATCTGCATCACGCATGCTGCATACCCCCACCCTCTCGCCCCTCTTCACGTAATACATAAGGTCACGATTAACAATTATGGAATTAATTCTTATCTAATCAGTTTAAAAAGTTTCTAATTACGGTATGCTACAACTACGATTACTGAGTGGACATTTTCGACTGTCCCGTGTTCAAAGACCGCAACGTTTCAGGAACTGGATATTTTCCGTCCTAATCGATTGAAAGCTCCACGTTTAAGACAGATATTTACGAGATATCAATCAAAATCGACTGTAAATATCCCAGTGTGCAATATCTCGACGTTTTCGAACTATCGATTAAGGTCGACTGCAAATTTGTTGCTGTGTATGGGAAAATTTTAATTGTGCGTTAAAATACGCGAATTATCAGTGCGTTTTCTCTGGGAAGGCTCGCGAAATTAAAACGCTTTGGGTAATAAAAGATCGAACCCGCCAGGTACGTTTTGCGCACATTTCCTAACTTTTCCGAATACCAGAGGATGAATAAATCCAAACGCGGTGTGATCATGTCATCACAATCTGACGTCCCACATACTTTGCTACGGAATCTTTACTAGGCCCAATTATAGTCTCTCATACCAGCAATGTTCTCAGCCGCAAAGCTGAGTCTGTGTTTCAACTAGCAGCTTATCGAAACAATTCATCGCAGTTACCAAACTCGTCTTATCAGACTATCGTCAACTGTGTTACCGTACTCGATGCCACATCACGGGCTATTTAGGACGTACAAACTTGCAATTCCTGCCCCTTTGTAACCTACGTCATCACAAAAAAGTCAGTGTTCTAAACAGTAATCGAATAAAGATAACACACACAGTCGAACCCGGTTACAACGAAAAATCGCTTACAGCTACACCACGTCTATAGCGTCAGGCATTCTGTGGTACCAATTAATTCCTCACTTTTAACCATAACGTTACACTCCTCGGTTATAACGACACAAAATATTCAGTCCTCTTTATGAAGTCATAACCGAGTTCGACTGTATTTGTTTTCTTATATTCTTCTACGTCTTATCTTCCGCCACCACATCTTATTTTCCTTCTTATTCGCCTCATCAGTTTTCTCCGCCCTTGCGTTTGCCTTCCCCTTCTGATTTTCCTAATTTTCTCGAAAATTTGCATGTTTTCTCGTTTCTTTTATTAATCTTCTAAGTTTTCTCCACCTTGTAGTTTCTATTCACTTTTCGTTCCCTTTATACTCTTAATTATCTTGAACATCGTATCATTTGTCTTCACTTTCTCACTCTCCTAGCTTTCACCTTCGTCTTCTCCCTGTCCTCACACTACTACACCGCCACCTACTCCCACCTGCCGTCCACCTCCAGTGTACGGACGGACTCACTGCCCTGACCCACACAACTGCGTGCACAATCTGAAAACATTCAAGCAGCGACGTCTACAAGTCTACGTCAAGACCAAGCTTACTAACTGATATACCTAATGGCCTAGCCTTGACAACAGTCTGTCTGCACATCGAAATAAACAACCAAATTACCAAACTGCCCCACATTCTAACAAAAACTATTTCAAAACTGTGTTGAATGACCTTTGCGCGAAATTCGCCAAGAGAAGCTTCAATATCTCTGCATCCCTACACGCTCAACCATCGCTTTTCGTGGCGTTTTGATTCCAAGATACCCCGAGACAAGCGAAAATCTCTGAAAACTGCCCCCCCCCCCCAAGATATTTTAGTATCTTCGGACCTGGATCAATTCTTTGGCTCAGGATAGGGACAGGTGGCGGGCTCATGTGAATGCGGTAATGAACCTCCGGGTTCCATAAAATGCGGGGAATTTCTTGACAAGCTGAGAAACTGTTAGCTTCGCAAGAAGGCCTCTGCTCCATGGAGTTAGCCATTCCCGTGTTAAGTGGGTCCCTGTCATCATGGCATGGCGCGTCCTCAGGTTGCGGATGGAGGAATGGCCTCTAGTTACGGAGGGTAGCTGCGAATACATTGAATAAGCAGTCGCGGACAGCCGACAGGGGGTGGTCTTCCAGCCTGGGGGTTGGTCGAGGTGCTAACAACTCCTCACACTATGAAAAATTATGATGTTACGAAACAGCCTACAAATCCTCAGACCTGGACCGATTCTTAGGCTCGGGATAGGGACAGGTTGCGGGCTGTTGTGCATGCAGTAATGAACCTCCGGGTTCCATAAAATGGGGGAATTTCTTAATTAGCTGAGAAACTGTTAGCTTCTCAAGAAGGCCTCTGCTGCATGGAGCTATTCTTTTCTTTGCAGAAACACTGTGATGGCAGCTGCTTCTTTTTTTCCTTTCAATTCCTTGAACACCACGCGGTATGGTTTAAAGAACTGTTTGAGTTCTCAAACATTTCTGACGCTCCTATCCACTGAAGGGTTAGAGTGGTGTATGTTCATCTTGCGGCAAAACCGTGAAGTAAGAACCCGCGCAAACCAAGGGCCGTGTATTACGATAACTTCTTCAACCAACCGGGCTACAAGGTGCCGACGGACGGAGCTAGCTCAGAACAAGGTACCGTGCGTGATACGTTGCTATAAATACAGTCAAGAAGCTTCGATTTGCATCAATGTCGAAGAATTTTTTGACGAAATAAGCGACTACCAGCTTCACGCGAAAACACGCCATCTAACATCCGTCGATTGGTTATGGCAACGGTTTCATATATGGGGAACTCAGAATTCAAATTCCAAGCAGACAACTGGCAATAGTAATTGCCTTTTCCGTGAACTTCCTCAGTCCCTCCGTATGCACTTGTGGATTGTGCCTTAAATGAGGGTGATACCGCATCCTTGTACGCCCTTCCCAATCTATTATTCACTAATTACGGTATCACTGCCGATCCCAGTGGCCGTGCGGTCTAAGGCGTGGGTCTGCGGTCGCTCGTTTGCTGGGATTGTGGGTCCATATCCCGCTGGGGGCACCGATGCCTGCCTCTTGTGAGTTTTGTGTACTGTCAAGTAGAGGTCTCTGCGTCGGGATGATCACTCATCCAGAGGAGTCCTACCGAGTGTGGTGTGTGTCTGAGTGTGATCGTAAAGCCTCGATAATGAGGAGGCCCTGGCCCACTGGGGGGCTGTTGCGCCATTGCAAAAAGAATAATCACGATATAATTAGACGATATATTACCCTGCGCTATTGGAAGGGTCACTAGATAAACCCAAAATGAAATAAAAGGGCAGTATTTTACGGTGTTGCAGCTCGGTTAGGATGGCTGAGAAGTCCACATTCCACTTCTTGGCCGATAAGGGAACTTCTTCCCCAACAGTCCAAAAGACCTTCCTACTAACAGGTACCACGGGCACCGTCTCGTCGAACAAAGAACCTGCCCGTGAAGACAACGCGTCTCCATCCACACAGAGGCCAGTGCAAGATGTTGTAGTGATATGGCCTGACCCTCCCCCACCCCCATCCGCCACAAGTCTACTTCCTTGTATCAACCTCGAGTCGTCTAGCCATTCTGTTAACATGAATGTTGATGCCAGTAACCATATAATAACCTTCGCTGGCGACAAGCGCTTTGGGCTAGTATTCTTAGAGCCGCCGGGGATAAAAGGAAAGACACCAGTAATTAAGACCCAAAAAAGGGATGAGATTCTACCGCCGTCATCTCCACCATCCACTGAGTTCTTTCGATGTCTTCAGTATAGTGACAAAAGTCTAAAATGCGGAGAGATTTAATTCTACATGCACGCTATGTTTCCACTTAATGCCGTTTGCGCAAAAAGACAGGTGCAACCTGGTTACAAAAATACAAAAGAATTTTTGAACACTTACACAACATATACCCGCAATACAGACAGGAGGATATTCGGGTTGATGTGTGGGGTGGGGTGTTGCCAATTCTAGTGGATTCCGAAGGTCTATGGGGCCCGATCGGCTTCGTAGATATGTGGCCATTTAAATATACCTAGTAAATAAAAATCGAGTTCCTACGGCACAGAAAACACGCTGTTTCTCGATTCAAAAGTCAAACACTGTTTGGGGAAATAAAATAAAATTACAAGAAACGTACTGATCACACAACTTCATTGTGTGGGCAAAACGCAGTTTCTGAATGCTTAAGATGACAGTGCGTGTAACGGCTCTCTGATTTAGGGGAATCAAGGAGGGTCATGTGTTTCTCCGGACCAAACAACGTGCTGGAACACAATGCGAATAACGAAATGAACGACGGACGCCGCTACGTCACACATGCCACTCGAGCGCTCTGATCATTTTTTACGCGCGTTCGCAAAACTGCGACGAGCGGCTCTTAGCTTCGTCATGTTTGTCCGTCCGTCCGTCCGTCCGCATGGAACAACTCTGCTCCCACTTGACGGATTTTCATTAAATTTGACATTTTTGTGTTTTTCGAAAATCTGTCGAGAAAATTCAAGTTCCGTTAAACCTCACATGAATAACGGTACGCTACATGAAGACATATGTACATTTATTATAATATCTCGTTCAGTTCTTCTTAAAATGAGAGATGTTCCAGACAAACGCTGTACAGGAAATCAAAACACACATTTTTATGTTCAAACCCGTTTTACCGAAAATCGTTCAGGTTATAAAATGATGTGGAAAAATGTGGTAGAGCCAGACAGGCCACACATGACAATATAATACGGCGCATGCGCATTGCATGCTGGATAACTAAGGCTAGAGACGCGCCAAGAATATGTAAAACTTATTGCTTTTCCAGGCCAATAATGGTTACGCGAAAATGCCACAGCGTTGCGTTACGTGTACATGGACTGTCTTGTAATACGCCATCAACCTTCTATTAGTCACACCGCAGTACCTTAGTAAGTTTACCTGACAAGGTGTAGTGTCAGGCAATCTGGTACAAACGTGTCGGAAAAAAACATGATGCCTTCAACTTCTGGCCAGATGATAGAGGCAGCAAGTTTCTTGGAAAAGTTCATACCAGTGTAGTAGACAGCATGGTGTCACATCCAAGAAGATCATATCCTGTTGTCTACTCTAGGTCAGTTACTTCTACTCCCTGTTTTCAGATTACAAATCGTATTGAGACTCAGTTCATAACACCCAATCAACACAAGATGGCAGTGTAAAAATACAAAATGGCCACGCACAGTCTCAAGACGATAATGTGGACTTGTACGAATCTCGCTCTGTGACATAAGAAATCCAGCAACGGTTATGCCGTGATACGAAATCCTGTTTCGTAGATTACAGCTGAAATACCAGCCGTCCATTACACGCAGCCTGAATAAATGTTTATCGATAGACTGGATGACTATCAGACAAAAAAAACCGACATTCTTCATCTTCATATAACACGCCATGCGCTAGTGGTGTATCTCCACACATGCGCGGGTGCGTTCCGTTACGTACGAGTATTCAGACTAAAAGCTATAACGCAACTACATCTGCAGCCATAGAATGGAAAATCCCTGTTGCCATTTTTATGTATCTGAAGTAACGCCCAATTTTTAGGAGACTCTGTTGTACAGAATGTTCACTACATGAGGCTGCAACAGCGATGACCTAGTCTAGGTTTCCTCGCTTTTACAAGAATGTTCACAGCGCAATAACTTGAAAATCCGCATTTATGACGTACCACTGGATTCTTCTTTGAAAATAACAGAAACAGGCAAAATTTGAAAGCTTTTGTGATTCTTTCCATGACAATTCGATCATTAATAGAACGTACGTCACAAGAATCATACATATACATATTCTACCGCACCTTAATAGTGAAACATGTTAAACGCTATCAAAAGCAATAAAAATGGACTCGATTCTACAAACACGGTATCCTCATTATTATAAAGCTACAAAAATGGACTCGATTCTACAAACACGGTATCCTCATTATTATACAGCTACTACCTAACCTAACCGAGTAAGTACATTTTACCGCTCTCAACCCCGCAGGCTCACCAGCGCTACTACCCAAACCCGCCACAGAACATCTCAAGCCCATAACACCAGCAACCATAGTAGCTGCCAGCACGTTTCCTGAAGACCTACAACAGCCTTCACTCTTCGAAGGACCGCCTTCTGGAATCTCCACACGTAACTACAGGCGTGTAAGTAGAGGTCACATAACCGGTACACACACCACAAAGTCAACATACACATACAGACAACTAATAAGTGCCTGAAAAATGTGACAGAAGCTTCAACATTTGGGTAACAAACTTATGAAATTAAAATTTCATTCGCGAAAAAAAAACTTTTCAGGTCAGAATCTTTTTGTCTCGCCCAGTCCAATATCCTAAAAATACATGAAACCAGGGGTGCACAAATCGCGGGCCAACCAAATTTCGTACTGCGACCCCTCATATTTCTGGTCCCTCTTGGTGCCTAGAACTTTGAGGTGGGTCCTACAGTTTTTGAAAATTTGTGGACCCCTGTATGAAAATATAACTTTACTTGTTGCTGCTGCTGCTGCTGCTGTTGTTGTTGTTGTTGTTGTTGTTGTTGTTGTTGTTGTTGTTGTTGTTTCTGTTGTAATAGGGTCTCAAATTTGGCCACTCTCCGAAAGAGAAAAACAGTGCACGTGAACGAAGTGTCCTTGACTCGAACGACAAGTCTCTGTCGCAAGTGGCTACACAGTAAATTCAGAAGCCTAAACACGGGCCGTGCACTACTTACGGACACACGATTCACTTGGGCAGATACAAAGTGGCACTGGGTGCTGCACGCAGTGCTGGCCGGAGACCTCTAGAACGCTAGACAGCCCTCCACCCAATTACAGATAAGATATAAGATCCTCACGACGACGCAGTATCAGCTTCCATCCAAACGACTTTTCCACTGAATTCCTTACAAACTGCCCTGCTTAATAAACGAAGAGGAATACAGGACATTTCCGGAGAGTTCCCCAACCAAAGCTGAAAAAAACGCACGTATCAGCTATGCAGTGTCCTGAAATCACATGCCTGCGTCGGGTAAGAAAATAAAGTTCACACTATACACGCCATGGAGGCGTACAAGGGGAGTGAAGGTGCAGCTCCACGCAACTTAACCTCGGCACCAGGTGGAGGTCAGTGGTCAGACTCACGTGCCAATCGACTTCCGGCATCAATGGCACAGGTAGCTGGGTGGAAACTACGGCCGGTGTGGAACCTTTTGTAGAAGAGAAAACCTCTTGCCCTTGTCTGAATGCGAACCCTGGATCGTCCAGCCCGCAGTCTGGTCACTATAGTCTGAACTAGCCTGGGTCACCATACCACTGCTTTAGACTCGTGTTTATTACGTACAATAACTACCAAAATGCAACATTCGTGGGTTTATAACTGCGCTACATTCAGCTGAACTGTTCTAATCCTGAAATCAGCGCTCTTCTATCTGACCTGCACGTTACATTCGTAGTCCTTCCCTCTTCTGCCTACGTGTTCACACGGTAGATGTAGAGGGTTTTTATTCTCACTTGATCACACTCAGACACACACCACAGTCGGTAGGACTCCTCTGGACGAGGGATCAGCCCGTCCCAGAGACTCCTGCCTAACAACACCAAACACTGTACAAGAGACAAACACCCATGCCCCCAGTGGGATCCGAACCCACGATCCCAGCAAGCGCTCGGCCGCAGACCTACGCCTTAGACCGCGCGGCCACTGTATGTTACAAAGATGCATAAATTATTTTAGATTTTAATTTATACAAAACTGGATTCAGGTTTAAAGTAATAAATGTACACAAAGCACGATTTAAATAATGGGAGAAATAATTAAAAATAAAAATGGTACACTCCTTCCGCAGATATATATCTACCTATCCAGCAATGAACCAGAAAGGTGTAACATGATTAATACAGAAAACATGTACGCGGATCCGATTCTGAGCTAGTTTCATCAACGTCACATCCTCGTAACACACCTCTGTCGAATCCACACTAATGTTGTCTGCCCACCTTACAGACCATTTGATCTACCGAGAGGTCGTTTTCCAGGACGTCTCCCCACCAAAGTTCTGTATATATTTCATGTCTCTTCCACCGCAAACAAAATATCAACCTCATAGCAGATTCCTAGACATCTGCATCCTGACAATAAGCTACCAAATAGCAAGTGTGGCCTCAGACGTTCAAAACTATTGCTAGGTCTGTTACAGTTAACCTTTTAAAGCCTAGCGGTAACTTTACGTACCGCCAGCTTTAACATTCACAAATTCTACGAGGTGCCTACATTGCGTTTATATGTTTTGTACGGATCTCTGGACAAACAGCGATTATTTCCCTATACAACATTAACTAATAGGTTTTTATAACCGAGACGGAGAGTGTTTACTGCGCGGTAGGAAATGACTCCTTATATATAAAACAGATATGCTTCGCCTTTAAAGGGTTAATCTCGTAGACCCTTAAATAACGCTCTGTAGTCTGGTAACCGGGTACCAACATTTCGCAGAAACAGTTTCCATTCAACTTGCATTATTGCGCAAGTTTCCGGCTTTCACAGCGGTGTACGTGAGCTTTCCGCTCTTCTAGAACATAGCACCATGTCACTGGATGACTGGTGCCCTAAAAGTGGCATACATAAGGCCCCCCCCCCCAAGGACCCTGGGGCGCGTGGGGCCCCTCAAACGTACAAAAATATTAAAATCTGTTGTGGGTTCTTTTGGACTGCATTCCGTCCTTCTGACAGAACACTGTATTGTGTACCACTGTAGTGAGATCTGGGGGTAACTTCGCTAATATTAGTGGGTTGCCCGGATTATCGAGTCGTGGAGGACCCCCGACCTGTACCTATGCCGCTGCGCCCGACGTTTCGATACAACACAGCAGTCTCATCTTCTAAGACATCATCGACCAACACCGCGGCGCCACATTCCAGAAAAAAAGCAAACTTCTTCCATCCTTAACACGGAGACTGTCCAATGCCATTATATGGTGATACCCACTTGCCAGACTACACGGCGTCAATAAAGCAGAATTTTCAACGGCGGGAATAACTACAGACTTACTACTACAGCTGTTCATGTGTTTAATCTCACCGTGAACACGTATATGGAACTATGGGTAAGGCTCCACTCATTCCTAAACTTCAGTGGTCAGCTTCGGGCTCTGGTCGCGATATAGGGGGCTGAGTAGAGTTTGCATTATTACTTTGGGTGGCACCAACGTTAGTAGCAGCAACATTAACAGTAGCAGCAGCAGCAACAGCAGCAACGGCAGAATGTGTGTTCTCCGTTTTTAGGTCGCCACATCACATGACAGAAACAGCACGCAGTCATGGAGTTCACAGTTAAAAACAAAAAAGGAAAGTGAGATGTCGTGACAAAAGCCGTGTCTCGCGTGTGGCTACGTGACACAACTTGACAGGGGAACGATATCACCTGCAACGCACGAATAATCGAAAAACTTAAAAAATGGGACAGAGCTGGATTTTAGTGACCTACCGTACATGCATGCAGCCAATGAATACGCAGTATTTTTCATCCTCATAACAGTGTGATACTTGTAAGTAGCAGCGAAATATGCAAATGTCTTTGGGAAATAAAACAATTCTCAATCTGCGTCATTCAAATACTGTTAGGACGCTCGGATCAAAAATCAGCAGGAACAGGTAGCACGAACAGAAGACAAGGAATCCACACAAAGTATCATGAAACTTGTACTGACGACGCCATTTTGCCGATACACTTGTGCGTGCAACTACGGTATTTAAATGCGACTACAGTATTAAAATTGGTCTCAAAGCAAGGGTCCAAAAATGCAAAACTCTAGGCGCCAAAAGATAACATACACCAAGTTCCATCTGTGGACCGAAAATGTAGGCCGCAACCATACAAAAGTTTAGTCGCCCAGGAGACATGACGCCCGGGATATGTATTTTGTACTATTGGCCTCAATATGACCCTCTGAGGTCGAAACGTGCTGCCAAATTAAAGATATAACATTTACTAGTTGTGTTGACGGCAATTTATTTTCCATTTGTCACAAAATGGACACGTCAGCGAAAAAGGAGGCCAAAAAAAAAAGACTCACAAATAACCACAATATTGTCATATAGATGTCCCGCCCAACGTTCAACTGCTGACAGTCCCTTCAGCTTTCTGGGTACGAAATACAAGCCCGTTTTTCACTAAGATCAGGTTGTTCAGAGTTTCCACGCCGAAATCTTCCGAGACATTCTGAATGTCAACTGCTGACACCATGTTTTCTTGACCCAAAACATAATAAGACTATATTATAACTGTGTTTCTTTAAAGAGCAGTCGACTTTTTTTCGCATTTTCAGTACAATTAAGATATACAAAAGCTCTGAGAAATAACAAATATTAAAAACCAAACATTTCTACAAATTTGAAACCCCCACCCGAAAGTGAAATTTTCGGTCGAAAAAGAGGACACGTCAGGGGAAAAGGGACCGTAGAGTGTGGCTGTAGCTTAAGCCAATTTTTACATCCAACTGATATGGATGCGTAAATGAAGACGCTGCCAGCCGGTTTCGCAACTGGAAGCTAATCGCGAAGAAAAGAACAGCCTGGAGGCGGAAATTATGGGTGGCCATGACTCCGACTGCGGGCTGTAGTGCTGTGGGATGGATGGATGGATGGATGGATGGATCGAACTGATACGAACAGTTTAGTTAATTTCGCCCCTTTGTAACTTTTGACTTAATCTCTTCATCGGTCTACAGGACGCCAAAATTGTGTTACTTCTTCTACACCTACATCTGCTAATGAGCTACAGGAAAGGGAGGACCACGGGTTAAGCATTTCACTGTACCAACGCCAAACCGACGACGTGGAACAGCCACGAGGGCATGTGATGGTTCAAAACAAAAGAACGTGAAATGTATTAGTTTTGTATCAGCCGTTACTGAAAAACAAAGCCGCAGTTCCGTCATAAACGGCAAGTAGCGTCAAAATGTGGCGGAGGAGGCCCTGTTGCAGTAAGAACTGCGGGCAGAGCACACCAAAAGGAATGACAAACGTTGCTGTGTGCAGTCCAAAAACTTAAAAACCTCAAAAACGCATAAAAGTATTGTGTACTTTCACAAACTATCTTCGCTTTGTGTCATACTTGGTCTCCTTAACCCTTTAAAGACGAAGCGTATCTGTTTTATATAAGGACTCAGTGCGTACCGCGCTGTAAACACTCTCCACTTCGGTTATAAAAACCAGTCTCTTAATGTTTTATAAGGCAAAAGTTGCTGTTTGTTCTGAGATCCGTACAAAACACATAAACGCAATGTGGGCACCACGTAGAATTTTTTAATGTTAAACCTGATGGTACGTAAAGTTACCGCTAGGCTTTAATAGGTTAAAGAACTTGACTGAAGGTACAGAATACCATCGTCTGTAATGTGACATCCCGTACAACGGTGGAAACCGACCGACTTTCTGGGCGACTTCTGTGAATTTCCTCCCGATTACACGGCGTCACATACCTGAAGGCAAAAAGAATCGCAAACGCCGTGTCTTCAAGCACCGCGCCTTTATGACGTATGGGGGATCGAATGCACAGGTCCATCCAATCTTAAAGTGGGCACTACAGACATCTTAACCCCCCACCCGGGCCGTCTAATTTACCACGACGAATGAGCCCTTCGCACCGATTACATGCGTAATGGATGGACCCCACAGCCTCGACAGACGCGATGAGAGATTCATTATCTGACCCAGCAGGGAATCGAACCCGGAATTTACGGTCGTACAGCCCGCAGCCACGCCATTAAACCGACTCTTCTACTCATCTAACACATTCAGAACCTAGCATGAAATAATAACAGGTTTTATTTACCACGTACATTTAAATAACCGCTTTATGAAGACACTCGCCCAGTGCGTTGTCAATACTGTACAATATTTATTAGACTAGTCTTAATATATAATAATTTCCAATCGCACAAACCCGCAAAAAAAAACACATTTAACATTTATGAATATTCATTCCACACTACTACAAATCTCAATACATGCAATGACTGACTTTAAATCGAATGCAATGTAATTCTCTTCTCCATATGCCGATGACATCTATGGCTATATACTATATGATCATGCTATGTAATTAGAACATTACAAAGCAAACAACATATTATAAAGTAAAGTAATTACCAAATAAATACAACCTATAATTAAAAACCAGTATTTCCTAAATCCATATTGAAAAGGCTCTGGCAACAAATCCATGAATTCACAGCCATCCAAGTCAGCTTCTCAAATTACATTAACCATTCAGCAATATGTTTCCCTACATTGGCTACACAGTGGTTCCTTTACGAATTTATGGCTTTTTTTAACCCTTGAAAACACAATGGTTACTTTATATACCATCAGGTTTAACACTCAGAAATTCTACATTCTACCTACACACTGTATGTATGTGTTTTGTATGGATCTCAGAACAAACAGCCTTTATTTCCCTATACATTATTCACTGACTAGATTTGTAACTGAGAGCGAGCATGTTTACAGCGCGGTACGAGCTGGATCTTTGAGTATAATTCCGGTTAATGTTAATCTTTAAAGAGGGCATTGTTGCTGCCTTACAACTACTGACACTCTCAAAGGTGGCGAGGACATGCTGTGGCCGATCAGTTTCCAGTGTGCTGGGCCTTTGGATTGCAACTGGACGCCTTATATATATATATATATATATATATATATATATATATATATACTGTATAAAAAAGGTAAAGCAGTCCCATTACAGGCCTGGACAGTCCCAAGGGGGTTCCAGGAGATCGAGACTTCCAGATTTCTAGACAATCGGCACATGAAGGTGGTAAGGTTGTCAGCCCTACGCACCGGCAGCTTTTACACCCCAGGAAATAATCCTGGTACTCATTTCTGTTAGAGGCTGAGTCGACCCCGGGTCGCCATAGCGCGACCGACAGGATTATGCAATGAAAAAATCCACTGACACCATCGGGAATCGAACCCGTGACCTGCCGGTTTGTAGCGCAGTGCCTCAACCAACTGCGCCACCGCGGCCCCAACACGTGCTGCATACCTGACCACAAGTGTACTCAACTCACACTTGTGCCAGACCTTCCGGAGCGTAACTCTTGCCTAAGTCGGGGGAGTGTCTGTACGAAACGTTGAATGGTAAGGCTAGCTGCGAATAAAGAATTCGGATAAGGTGGAAGAAAGCGGCGGAGGTCTAAATACGCCATCCCCCGTAACTACATGAAGCAGAGTCGTTAAAAAGCTTGGTGCCTCCTCTAGTGAAGAAATTCTGCGTGCTTTAAGGAACCCGACGGTTCATTACCGCGTTCACAACAGCCCGCCATCTGTCCACATTCTGAGCCCGATCAATCCACTCCACGTACTCCCAACTGACTTTGTTAACATCCATTCTAATATTATCTTCCAATCTACGCCTAGGTCTTCAAAGTGGCATTTTTTCTTCGGTTTCTCACATCAAAGCCGTATACACACACACCTCTTCTACCCCCACACCTACCACACACCCTTCTCTATCTGATCACCCCCGATAACATCCGAACTCCCCAATACCACATTTAAGGAATATCCATCCAAGGATTGTACAGCTGTTGCAAGGATACACACATACAAACATGGCGAACATAACACTGAAATACCTCTGAATATTGTCGATGCTCATACAGCGTGTTCTACCATTCTATATGCCAGTAATTACTGTGACTATACCTGCTTCACGATTAAGTCTGGTTTATAAATAGTATCTTAAAAATTAGCAAAGGGTTGAGAAGGAACGACTAATTTGTGTTAAATGGTTTGCAAACACTTCAGTTAAATTTCTTTAATGTCAATGAGTGTTTTTGAATGGCGATACATGGAGATAAGAGGCAATACCTAACACCTTGGTGACAGTTCAATAAGAGACATTCAGGGCCACAATCCTAACATTAGACTGCAGCCGAAAAGAAGTTGAGTACGGCACACAGCACCGTCACTGGACCATGTAGCAAGACAGGCGCGCTAAATACAGCAGCGCATCACTCAGTCAGGACGTGTTATCGGTTTCTGTAACGACATACCATCAAATACATACACTGCAGGGAGTCGCATCGATCACATACCGCAGCAAAACTGATTCATTTAATTACTTTACATTGTAATTACTTAACTCGGACGTTATATTTCCCACATCATTCAGGAATCTGACACAAACATCATTCAGTAGACATTTTTGTGCGCTAATTAACATTATAAATCTTCTGCTAAGGAGGATATTTGGGCCTAAGAGGGACGAGGCGACAGGGGAGTGGAGAAGACTACATAACGAGGAACTTAGTGACCTGTACTCATCACCAAATATTATTCGGGTAATCAGAGAAGAATGAGATGGGCGGGGCATGTAGCACGTATGGGGGAAAAGAGAGGTGCATACAGGATTTTGGTGGGGAGACTTGAGGGAAGGCGACCACTTGGGAGACCCAAGTGTAGATGGGAGGATAATATTAAAATGGATCTTCAAGCAGTGGGATGGGGGCATGGGCTGGATTGAGCTGGCTCAGGATAGGGACAGGTGGCGGGCTCTTGCGAATATGAGGATGAACCTTCGGGTTCCATAAAATGCGGGGAATTTCTAGGCTAGTTGAGAAACTGTTAGCTTCTCAAGAAGGCCTCTGCTCCATGTAGTTAGTTAATCTTATGGGGCGGAACCTCTGGGCCATCCGTTACAAAAATTAATAAGAAACATAACAACTGCGTGAGAACAGCTAAAGGTGGGAACAATCTAAGGCCAGTAAACACGAAAATACAACATTTCTGAGGGTTTCTGCTTCCTACCGCGGGGCTAATACGCAGTTGTAACTTACTCCATGTCAACCATTATCTCACGTAACGTAATGAGAATCTACAGGCAACGATTTCCAGTATACATTACAGCAGATCAAAACAACTGGATAAGGAGTAGTATTTCACCTATCTGGGTAGTATAAAAACAACTGACACAAGATGCGCACGTGAAATTAAATTCGGGATTGTCATATCAAAACCAGCATTCAACAAGACGAAGGCTCTTTTCACCAGAAAATTGGACTTAAATTTAAGTAAGAAACTAGTGAAGAGCTACATTACAGGCATAGCTTTGTATCGTGCTGAAACGTTGATACTTCGGAAAATAGAAATGCCTTGAAAGTTTTGAAACATGGTGCTGGAGAAAGAGGGAGATCAGTTGGACCAATACAGTAAAAAATGAATAAGTATTACACACAATGAAGGTGGAAAAAAAATCCTACATACAATAAAACGAAGGAAGGCTATAGAACTGGTCGCGTGTTTCATAGGACATGCCTTCTAAACAGGTTATTGAAAGAAAGAAAGAAAGAAAGAAAGAAAGAAAGAAAGAAAGAAAGAAAGAAAGAAAGAAAGAAAGAAAAAGACGCGGCAAAAGACGTAAGCAACTACTGGATGACCTTAGGGAAAAGAGAAGATACTGGAATTTGGAAGAGGAAACACTGGATAGCACGGTCTGGAGAACTCGCTTTGGAAGAGACTATATATCTGTCAAGAGACAGACTACACCATGATGGATGACTGAGGCCAGTCGGTACAGCACCAAAGGTTGCTTAATGCTGTGATAGTACTGCAGCACAGCTGCGAACCCAACCCTCATTTACAATAATTCCTTTTACACAAGGATAGAGCTTAAGTACCCGTTTTAATATTATCCTTCCTTGAAGTTTTAACAGGTACTCGTATACAGGATTGCACAGAAGTCACTTAACACTCGCTGTCTGACAACATACAGGACGTACATGACAATAAGGAGCCTTGTAAAACAGTATGTGCAGACGTTCCAGGAACACTGAGGCCAGGGGTTCACAAATCCCGGACGTCAGGTCGCCGTGTCGAACAAATTTTGTGCGATGGAGTCTAATATTCGTAGATCTTGGTACAAAAAGCGCGTAATGTAGCCGCTCTGACGCCTAGACTTGTGAGATGGCTCCGATATTTCCACGAAATTTGTGCACCCCTGGCTTATAAATTATCAATGCAAGAAGAAAGGCACTTTACACATGTCAGTAGTCAAGAAATGTAAGCATTTTGTTGGTAAATTTCTATTAACGTATTGTCTCCATTGTCAATTATTTCTGCGCCACTGTCTATACTGGACCACACTGTATATTGGAATGTTAACACAGAAAGCAACTAACAAGCCAAATAACGGAAACTTCCTCTCTCTTTAACAATCATTCAACAAAATTTTCAATGGCATCGCAGGGAAAGCAACATAATCATTAAAATCCGATGATGGATTGATATTTCACAAACAAGGAAGTTTTCAATAAAGTAACCAGGCGTGGCCTGATCGACCGGGATTGATACTCGGCGGGGACAGGCCCTTTCTCTTCGCCTCGTCGTTCCAAATGACCCTGAGACCCACATACAGCCGTATTCAACCCACGCCCAAAGCTGGACAAAAATGTTTGTTTGCTGTAATATCGACACTTCAACGCGTAGAGACGTGGAAGTGGAACTCCACGCCTTCTAGATCGTGATACTGAACAAAGTGTAAGCAACACGGTCCGACTACTTTACCACCAGAAGACGTCCCCACATGCAAATTCAATTTATCAGCAGGACTGGAGCGCAACTCACGCCCGTTCCACCTTTACAGCGATGAGAAATAAGTTTCTGCCTCATACCAAAAAGCAAAACCCCGCTCGTCCAACCCACAGCCAATTATAGTGTGATATAGTGCAGTAGGTGGGTACCATAACTTCGGATAAGTACACTGGTGGTCACCATCCTGGCATAACAGTCTGCACCTTCAAAGAAAAAATTTTATCCTGAAAGGGAAAGGTGTATGATGCTCCCAAATATTGGTATCCATCTACGAAACTACACGGTGTCAATCCAGAAGACCACAATACAAAATTTTTCACCGATTTGAAAACCTATATGGCATGCAGCCAGTCACAATACAATCACCTATATATATATATATATATATATATTTAAAAAATTATACAAACAATCAACTGACAAGCCCTTGACTTTTCAACGTGCAGCAGCACGTCTTATGAAGCGTTACTGCATTCAACACTTGAACCCAAACGCAACATCGGCACTAAGTAGGCCTAAAATCGACAGCGGCTGCCAGCGGAACGTTGGCGGCGTCTGCGCCAGGCTTTGCCGAGGTAGTAGTTGTGAACCGACCGCGCCGCATTCGCAATCGCAAACCACACGGTATGAAGTTACTCAACATAAAAAATTTCAAAAAAGCAGAAAAACGACATGACAACAATTTTCGCTTATTGTATCCAAAGAGAAGACATGACTATAAGTAGTGCTGACCAATATTATTCCAGCACGCAGTTACAGGGATGGATATAAACCATCTTACCGTAGTCTATCCTCCTCCGACAAGTAGCAAGAATTATAACAAACATTATTTCAACTTGCAGTACCACGGCTGAACCCAAGATGAATCAGGGTGGAGTGAACTGCAAATTAAAGAGTTTTACGATCTCTTGCCTTCGCTACATACATATCAAGGTTGGGCATCAAATGTACACAGATATATATACAGAACACACTGGACACACAATGCCCGTCTGTACATACAGAATTTTTGGCAGACAAAAGGAGTCATAATTACGGTACATAAGCATACGCCATCAGGCAGTCAACTGTTATACAAACCAATAAAATTAGAAACATTAATGGCACAGTACTCTATTTATTTTCATTCGACGAGGGACGAACCACGTTGAAATTACTTAGCTTTCACTAACCAACACTCAGTGCTTCTCTGCTTTTGACTGACTGAATTAATTAATTAATTAATTAATTAATCGAATTTAAATTCTGTACTTAATCCGAAGTCTATTTATCGCATAATTCTGAACACCAGACAGCTACAGCACCACTACTGCCGAAACTAACTCCCGTCTGTTGCAGAATACAAACCCCGAAGACTCCCCAGTTTGCCATAATTTGTCCTAAAATTTGAAAAACCACAACATCACCGCAGAAGTTACGAACACATTATGATCTCGCAATACAGTAGCACTACTCAGTAATTACCAAACACGCGCACTGTGGTGTGAAGCCGTCTAGTTTGGTAGACACATGTCGCAGTTTCCGAGAAAAGCTGTTATATCCCCGCAAATGGGGGTGACTGATCCCTTTGATGTGTCGCTAAATTTGCACCAGGCTACACAACGTCACTTCTCAAAATACAATAAGATTCATCACTACCGCCGCGAGAACCTTATACAACACACATCTTTTGCCTTCAGTTTAAAAAACAAAACACATTTACAATAGCCGTTCACTTGCCTTCAAAATTCCATACTGCTACACTAAATGACGACAGTTAAGCTACACATTGCTGGTAAATCTGGCCATCTACTGTATAGCAACATGGCGCGTGCAACAGCTTCGAGGGCGCCGTTTGTTGACAGGCTTCCCACATACTACGATACAACTATTGAAAAGGGGCAACAGACACAGTAACTGTTACTGCCTATCTTCCAGGCACCGGTATGTTTATTTCAGGACGTAAATACACCTGAAGTCAATAGGAAACAGCAAACGACGCACACACAACAGCTGGATTATCACAGCCTCTTGTTTCACAAAAGGGTATCGACTGCGAGATATGAGAGTCAGTATGCCTGCTTTTTCAGCCATAAACATGAGCCCATGCAAATTCCTCCTCTAGGGTTGAACAGCTATCATTTCGTCCTTTCGCATTCTTCATGTGCGACTGGCGGACACACAGTTCATTCGCCTATTGTGTCTTGAAATGATGAACCGAAGAAAGAAAGAAAGAAAGAAAGAAAGAAAGAAAGAAAGGCATAACGGGACAACGGAAACAGTGGAAGGGAAATGGATGGCGACTACAGCAGTGAGGAACGATAAGACAAAAGACGGTCCATGAGATAGCATAAAACAAGGAGGAGGAAAGGAACAATGAAGGGAGGTACGAAGAAACGAACACGGGATAGAAGCGAGGAAAACTGAACAACAGCTGAGGAACAATAGCAAACACAGAAAGAACTGTTTTCAACTTATCCCTGTGCATAATTAAGCACCAGGAGATCATGTCGTCGGGAAGTCCAGGTATGGCTCCACGCATTCTTAACCCAAGCACTACATCGAGGATCGTGGTAAACCTCATGCTCCGCCTGCTTTAGCCCCGGGGGAAACAGTCTCTGGTACGTACTGCACGGGACACTAGGTTGGCCACACATGTCCGGAGCGCTGTCAAAGTCAAGGTGACGTTAACCCTGTAAATGGCCCAGAGGTGGTGTACACGTACAGCCATATTCTTTAAACTCGGCGCTAGATTGGGTAGGGTGATCACCACTACGCCCCAGCCGCTTTACCCCCGGGAACCCGGCACCCATTGTACAGGAGGCTGGGTGGACCCCAGCGCCGGTTTGGACGGGTGAAGAAAATCTCTCCCCCTTCCCCCAACCTGGATTCAATCCCCGGACCGTCCAGCCCATAGCGAGTCGCTATACTGACTGAGTTATCCCGGCTGTGCAGAACAGGAACAAATCATCTCCCTCTGCATGGAACGGAACCCAAACTCCCCCGCTCTTCAGTCAGCATATATATATATACACAGTACCTCCTCAGAAAGAAATAATGGAGTCCACAGTGCAGCGACACAGGAAAACGGAAGCTTTGGGTACGATGGCTCGTAAGTACGTGAACATTTCTGCAACACAGGTATTAAGAAATCTAGCGCGATGACTAGATCAGGAAGTTTTGTGCTGCAAGTAATGACGGAAACAATTACCTTACGGCTAACACGGCTGAACCACGGATTTCGACGTTCTGTCCAAGCCAGTTGACCCACAGGTATCAGTGCTTCTGCTAATAATAAAACCTCGCTTCAGTTCTTTGTAAGAAAAGGAAACATGCAGTGGGTGTATGGCATTTCACAGAACGAAACTACATCTAGCAAAATAACACCCTGTACTTTGCTCACATCTCATGACTTACCTACCAGGTGACATGTCTGCAGCCTTGGGGGACATTATACCCCAACTTCAACCTACCTGCAACACAAAAAAACAATCATAAGTGAAACGTGACCCTTCTTGAACATCTAGAACTAATATTTTTCTACACAATCTCCAGCTTCCGATTAAATTACACTGCCAACACAGACCAAAGTGAGCTTTGGTAAGCGAAAGGGCGTGAAAATGCAAGCCAGGCGTACGAGGTGGCTTGCTCAGGTTTATACGCATGTTCGCAGCGTCACAATTTGCAAACCCCGTACTTCATTTAAGGAGGTCAATTTGAAAAAGAAATAGACTTACGATTTTATCCGAACTGCACAAAAAATGACACAACACTTCCATTATACAGCGTGTACAGCATACTCGCATCTGTGGTCTTACATTTCGGCCGGTGAAATTTTCAAGCGGGAAGTTAAGAGCGAGTCTGTGGTACGGCGACTGCGCATTACCGACAAAGCAGAACATATATCCTGCTCTTGCAAACTCATACACCGAGCATGCCAGCCCGCCAACAACCCTAGGTACTTCGCCTGCCAAAAACTACGAGATGACTTATAAATAATAAACAATAAATAAATAAGGCGATGCACAAAACTGCAATATGAAGAGCCTGATAACGTGTACTGCGCCAAATACAGTATTAACCTTTTAAAGCCTAGCGGTAACTTTACGTACCACCAGGTTTAACATTAAAAAATTCTACGTGGTGCCCACATTGCGTTTATGTGTTTTGTACGGATCTCAGAACAAACAGCAACTTTTGCCTTATAAAACATTAAGAGATTGGTTTTTATAACCGAAGTGGAGAGTGTTTACAGCGCGGTACGCACTGAGTCCTTATATAAAACAGATACGCTT
>BLKM01000436.1:2600282-2762617 GCA_013340265.1 Coptotermes formosanus
GAAGTGGAGAGTGTTTACAGCGCGGTACGCACTGAGTCCTTATATAAAACAGATGGGCTTCGTATTTAAAGGGTTAAGCATATTCAGATGACCACACACAGGGAAGGCTGACATAAACGCAGTACGGAAGGGCGAAATGAAAAACACACACGGAATTCTTGTTGGAAAAAATCGGAAATGCAGAACAAAAGAGACAACTTGAGAGATCTTCTGGCTCAGAAGAGAGTCGACTTTAGGGCTGTTCAGAAACCCGGCAATGAATATTAAAAACACTAAAAACGACTCTCGAAGAAACAGAACGGAAGTGTGTGGACTGAACTCATTTGCTTCAGAAAACGTAATACTGCAGGATATTGCAAAAACGGTAACGAAATTTTGTACCGTTCGTTCCGTGCATTGTCGATAATCACCTCATAACACCCAGGCCAACAAAATTCACTATACTGTTAACAGATATTTTGCATTTTGTGCACACGGACTGCTCGTTCGGTTTTGTGAAAACTTACTTTAATGTATTTCCCTGATGATCCCATGAGGGGCCGAAACATGTAGCACTGTTCAACGTGATATTGTAATACAAAATATCTGGGAACAATGTAGCGCATTTTGTTGGACTGAGTCTTGTGAGACGATACCGAAAGTAAGGGTTCTATACCACGCGGGCAATTTTTTGATTCCATGAGCAAACACTGGTTTCTCCAAAGCAGGGCCCTGCCCCCTGGAAAAGGTTTCACAAAGCTCCATTGGTCCAACAGTTCGAGCTGTACAACCCAAATGGCTTATCAAATACAGCAGTCACAGGGCACCAGTGACATTTTTTCATTCTAAAATAAAATTTTTAAATATGTTAAAGAGCGTTCCACGTTCTTACGAATATAAAAACGCATTCGAATTCAGGGCCTCATACAGGCTATCGGCAGCTACAGGCCCACCCATAGGCGTAACTTACGGGGGGCGGGGGGGGGGGGCAAAGGGGGCAAGGAATAATTTATTTGGTTACTGAATTGAACAATGGCAAATAAAAAGAGACAGAAAAAAGAAAACGAGAAACTTCCGTTTTAGGGGACCAATTTTCCCCCCTTTCAAATTTTACTCCTTTGTAAAATAAAGTTCCTAATACCCATGGTCAGTTTTGCTCCCCTCCCACCTCCACTGTTATTAGCCAAGTTACGCTTATGCTTCCACCTCAGAAGTTCGAACGGCCACAGTACTTATAACCCTGTTAAGAGGCGTATGGAATGACGGAGAAAGCCTTTCAGCGGCACATTTATACAGAAGTTCACAAAGATTTGTAAACTGTTAAAACGGTGGGGCAGCCACATGCATGACACCACGATACTAAATTTCCTAAACTGACGTCACACAAAATCCTTTCCGTTCTTCCCCAGTCTTATGTGCGCCACAATCTACGAAGTAAACAAGCCTCTCGTAACGATGGACAAAAAGCCCCCCCCCCCCCCCCACTCCCAACCCGACGTAAGTTCTCCCGGTACGAATTTCCTCTGTGTTCATAACACTGACAACCCCTGACCTAATTCAAGGTAACTGCCATACACAACTTCGCACAACGGCTGGGATATTCCCGTCGAAGGCCTCACTTCAATCCTCAATAACTTCCTCTTAGCAGCATCGTTGAGAAAATAACAGTACCCCACACCATCATTCCATAGCCAAGACGGCAGCGACGTTGTAACACAGCGGGAGCGTAGCTTGGACGGAATGAGATATAAAAATGGCTACGTCAGAGGACGCATTGACAGACTCTGGATTCGATCAGTGTTATCTGCCGCCCGAAGATGACATGCTCTATATCCGGAAAGTCACTTTGGAAACAAACATACCGACAGTTTTCATTATATGACGCTACGTACGCCAGGCGTATGCGCCGAACTAATAATCGACGCCTGCTCGATTTTACAAACACGTTCATAGAGTTATAATTTGGAGGGAAAAAACACGTAATTGTAAATTTTCTTGTTACAATAACAAACGGAAACGAGTAACTAGTCACGGATTTTCAACATGACTAAACTTTTAAAAAGCCGAGATAACTTTATGCAGAGTACTACATGTATGCATTTCGAAAAACATCGAAAACTACATCACCAATTAGTTTTCTCATAGAGTAGGTTACAGTAAAATTACACAGCGCGTGTAATTCAAACCCGGTGCCAGCACCGTTGACCCATACTACGTTTTGTCAACATACTCTCCTTCAAGAGCCAACTACCTAAACATACTCGTATCTGTTTCTGTGCGCCTTGATAGAGGCACTGCGCTACAAACCGGCAGGTCGCGGGTTCGATTCCCGATGGTGTCAGTGAATTTTTTTCATTGGCATAATCCTGTCGGTCGCACTATGGCCCTGGGGTCGACTCAGCCTCTAACAGAAACGAGTACCAGGAATATTTCCTGGGGGGTAAAGGCGGCCGGTGCGTAGGGCTGACAACCTTACCACCTTCATGTGCCGATTGTCTAGAAATCTGGGAGCCTGGACCTCCTGGAACATCTTGGGTCTGTCCAGGCCTGTAATGGGACTGCTTAAATTTCTGTGCGCACCAGGCCAAATACTGGCCTGACAGAAGACAGTCTTAGGATTCTTCATTGTCATATCTTAATATTTTAAACACAAATATGCAGGCGTGAACAAATCCCGGGCGCAACGTCGCCAAGGCGACTAAATTTTGTATACTGGCGCCCGGCATTTGTGGGTCCCCAGTATGGAACTTGTTTCATGTCATCCTTCTGGCGCCTAGATTTTGAGATGGGGCGACGATTTTTGGAAAATTTTTGCACGCCTGCTAGTATTAATATACATTATATTTCAACGCTCAGTTCCAACATCAAACATAACAAAATCCGCGTCCAGTATAAAGACGGTGAATGGTGTGTACGTAAATAATCCCTGTTTATTGTGAGAATCCTAAGGGGCTCACAAATATACTGTGTGGATAAAACGCAAGAGTTCCTTGATGTCATAACAAGTGGTGCGTGCACTAACCAAAGGAATTTAACCTTTTAAAGCCTAGCGGTAACTTTACATACGACCAGGTTTAACATTAAAAAATTCTATGTGGTGCCCACATTGCGTTTATGTGTTTTGTACGGATCTCAGAACAAACAGCAACTTTTGCCTTATAAAACATTACGAGATTGGTTTTTATAACCGAGGTGTATAATGTTTACTGCGCGGTACGCACTGAGTCCTTCTATACAGCAAATCCTGCCGTTTATGAGATAATGTGGAAAAACATGGTAGAGCCAGACAGGCTACAGATGACAATATAATACGGCGCATGCGCTTTGCATGCTGGATACATACGGCTACAAACACACAATAATAGTATGTAATACTCATTGCTTTTCAACGGTAAAGATGATAACGCGAACGCGCCACAGTGTCACGTTAGACACACATCGTCTGTGTTGTTCATTTTAACAGCGGAATATGGACAAACACAACAGCTTATTGAAGTAACAGGCGTTGACCAGAGGCTGAAAACAGCCTTACCTGTCCGACCCTAAAGAATTTAACCTTATTCTTAGCCTGTGGACGGGAACAGATCCTGTCGCCAGTACACAGACGAAGTCCATAAGTAGATTAGACAAGCTGCCGCAGTGGTGCGGGACCAGCAAAGTTCCGGAACCGATGGGGTTAGGTTAAGTAGCGATCACTGGTAAACGTTTCGACTTGCGCACAAAGTAACATACATTCCCAAACACTAATGGAAGGGGCTTTCAGCGCACAATTACAAAAACAACACCTACCTGACACCACATATAATATTACATACGCTAAATACACATTCTACCTTCTTCAGGAGGTCTAGTGACATACTCTATGAAACCGACGCATATGCTTTGCATGTATCAAGCTTGTTTTGTACATTGTTTCAGCCCTCGTATGGAGTCGGGATACAACGGGCTGTACCACACACTAGTATACGGGATGGATAGACCACAGTTCGATTCACGAGAGCAGCAGGCAATATTTATGTCTTCGCTTCTACATCCAGAACGGCTCTGGAACCCGCCCAATCTCCGAACTGATGACAGCTGGAGATTATTTCATCGGAATAATGCGGTCGGAGCGTGATTCTGAACACCTATCCAATAAACCAGTCAATAAGGAATACGTAACAGCTAAAACCAGTGGCGTAGACAACTGGTCACCCCGGCCCCATTCATAATTATTAGCAAAGTTACTCTCACACGTTATAAGGGATCCAGAATACTGCCTTCTGTTAGAAGACTGGAAGCAATTTGCGTATTTTGTATGTTTGGTGTCCCTCCTCTTAACCCATGCACCCCCCCCCCCGCCCCCAGGCGGCAGTATAGTTCCACTCATTCTTAACTTCAGCATTAAGATGCAAGTGAGTTTTCGAACAAACGCCGTTCGCTTGACCCTCCAGGAAAAAGAGGTCGTGGTACCCACTGAGCATGAGGCTGGGTGGGTCCCACTTCCGGTTTGGTCACTTCGTAAATCACGAGATTCCCATGTCCCTCCCAGGAATCACTTCCTCGCCTGTCCATTCCAACGCCTTGGCACTCTACTGACGGCCCTATATGCGCTCCGTTAAGACCAGCATAATTACACGTCAGGAATTTTAGAAAAATACGAGCTTTGACTCTACAGGTACCCGTCGCTGCATTCTAAAAAGTCTTGAAAATTAAACAGCCGAAACCATTATGTTCATAACAACCAGTTTCTGTAACGTCCGCTACGACGGGCTATGGTGCTACCAGTGTTGAACACCGCCCCTTGGCTTACATTGCCACAAGGTTAGTAATTATATTATATTTTCCGAAAATCCAGGAGACACCTCAAAATTCTAGGCCCCAGAAGGGTGATATGAAGCAAATTCCATACTGACGACCCACAAATATTAGACGCCACTGTACAAAATGTAGTCGCCCGGGCGACCTGGCGACTGGGAACTGTGCACCCTTGTCTTACAGCACAAACATAAATCAGCCGGGGTAGCTCAGTCGGTCTAGTGACCAAGCTACGAGTTGGACAACTAAGGAACTGTGGTTTGATACCTGGCAGAGGCAAGACAATTTTCTCTTCTACATATCACCCAGACCGACTCTGCGACCCACACAGCCTCCTAATCAATATTTCTCTTTACCTCGACAGTAAAGCGACGGGAGCGTGACACTGCTAAACTCAACTTAGTAACGAGGTTAAGAATTAGTGCAGCTACACCTCCACTCCCCGATACGCCATCATAGCGTGAAGAGGGAAAAATTTATCTTTCAAGCCGGGGTCCACAGATTTTCCACAAAGCTAAAAGCCGCCAAGAAATTCCGGACGCCAGAATGACAACACGAACTTACATACCACCGACCCACAATCCTGGAGCGACAGCTACTCGGTGCATGCGACGTGATACACAAGTCTTATAAGCATTGGGGGGGGGGGGGGTGCAATAAGTACGCTGGAAATATTAGGCGCCACAAACCTTAGATGCCACGGTGACCAGACGCCCGGAGATTTCTGGCGTCCTGCTTTCAAGCATAAGACGACTTGAAGACGAAGTGTCCCCCTAAACTAATCCGGTGTTTTCTAATTACAAAATTAACAGGTTATTCAAAAAGATAACGTGACCACCACGTTGGTAAATCCAAAACACTTCGCGTGACCACCACGGTCGCATTACGAATGGGAAAACACCGCATCGAGAGTAATACATTAATGATGAATACTTTATTGTAGCCCTTGCGTAATGCAGTTCATGTCCATTTCTCAACAGTTGTTCCATGCATGCAACAGGTATAATGCTGTACTGACCTAATATGCAGCTCCAAAGAAATGCTTTTTCCCTCTTATATAAACCACTCAGTTTTACCGTGGTGTATACAGCTGACATAATTACTACTACAATCTTTACACAAACATTTTTCGCTCCCAGAAATACAAGTGTAGTCTATACAGTGACTACGCTACGAACCCCGCTATCCGAGGTTCGAATCCTGGCAGCACAACGAGACTTAATTTCCTCCAAATCGTCCACACGGGCTCTGGGGCCCACACAGCGTCATATTCAATGGGTACCGGGATCCTTTCCCTGGGGCAATGCGGCCGAGACGCGAAGTTAACCGCCAACGTCCATCTACTCCTGAAGTTACGAATGACTGGAGCTATAAGTCAGTCCCCCACCCCCCACCCCCTACCATGTGCCTTCACGGCGTAGACGACGACTTAAGCTTTCTAGGCGCGTTCATCTAAGTCGCGAAAACGTCACGTCCGTCTGTCCACATGTATCAACCCCGCTCCCATTGGGAGTATTTTTATTAAATTTGATATTGGAGACTTCTATGAAAATATGTCGAGACAGTCAACGTTTGGTTGAAATCGGACAATATTACCGAGCACTTTGCCCCAAGGCCTGCGGACATTTATACACGCATTGTTAACAGCAGTATCAAATATTTTGCAGCTCGAGAACAGTGCAAATCGACGCCACTGTTGCGTTTGCATGGTAACACAAACAGTTTTACATGGCTGACAGCGATAAGCAACTCAGCAGTGCAACGGGAACACACTGTTGCGTTTTCAAGGCAGCAAATTCAATATTTTTATATTGTTGAGAGTAGAGTTACCACAAACGCGTCACAATAAAAGACAACACTTCCAACTTATCGACCATAAAAAATAAAACATATCAGCAAAACAGGAGGTTAAAAAAGATGACATGTAAGTAGCCACGATTTTATTACACAAAAGTCCCTCTCAACGTTAGGTAACAGTTCTTTAAATTTCATGGGCATGAAAGTCGCAGGGGGATGTCCTCTAACCTTTTAAAGCCTAGCGGTAACTTTACATACCACCAGGTTTAACATTAAAAAATTCTACGTGGTGCCCACATTGCGTTTATGTGTTTTGTACGGATCTCAGAACAAACAGCAACTTTTGCCTTATAAAACATTAAGAGACTGGTTTTTATAACCGAAGTGGGGAGTGTTTACAGCGCAGTACGCACTGAGTCCTTGTATAAAACAGATAAGCGTCGTCTTTAAAGGGTTAAACATGTCTTTCACTGAGTTCAAGTTGTTCAGAGTTAGCGCCGAAGTTTTCCGACACATTCCGAAGTTCAACTGCTGGACTCGAATGCTTTTGTACTTGGACAATGATAACATACACTATTTCTTTAAAAAGTATATTTTTTATTTTACTTCCATTAAAATGTGCACAAGTTTTTAAGAAATAACAGTAAAAAAACCTGGCCATTTCTACAACTTTATAAAACCCAACCGGAAGGAGAATTATGGGTTGATGGAGAAGGCATACCCGGGAAAAAGACGTATTCTAGAGCTGGCTGACAGTAATACATAATCAGCTGAACCAAACACACAGAACACAGTGCCGCGTTTCCATGGTAACAATGGTTACGCGAACGGACCAGAGTGTGACGTTACACATACATGGCCTATAATGTTTAAATATGTCGTTAAGTTTCGCTTAGAACGTGCACAGGAAAACACAGGTGTGTGTAGGCGTTACGCTGCGCCGATATTAACAAAAGCGACGGCTAAACGGCAGTCAAATACATGTGGAGGACTGCTGTAGCGGTGATGCTCCAGGCTTGTATTTGGGAGATACGAAGTCCCTGTCCAAGCCATGACAGCATAACGGGGGAGTACAGGTATTGCTCCACTCATTCATCCAGCCACGATTATTATGGCCTTTTCATTTTTTTTTTCGAATGGCGCGACAACCCGTAGTGGGCAACAGCCTCCTTCTCATCAAAGTTTTATGAGCACATCTAGACACACCACACTCGGTAGGACTCCTCTAGACGAGTGATCAGACCGATGCTGAGACTACCTGACAACACACAACACTCACAAGAGACAGATATCCATGCCCCTGCTGGAATTCGAACCCACAATCCTACTAAATGAACGGCCGCAGATCCATGCCATAGACTGCGCGGCTACTTGAATCGGCACCATCTTATCATAAGGCCTGTATAAGCCATTTCATTGCACACCCCCAATTCCTCTTTTGCAAGAATCGCATCTTTGCTACATACACAAAGAGTAAAGTTCCAAATTCACAAACTTAAAATTAAGCCCGATCGACTGCTTTCGACTGGCTTACTGTCGTGTAACACGCCTCACACACAACACAGCAGTAAATTTTCCTGGCAGAAGTGACGTGATCTGCAAAATAAAACCTGTAAATTACCAATTCCGAAACGTCTGTGCTCAACTAAGCCATTCATTTTCACTTACAAGAGTTCTAAAAACCACGTCCTGTGAACTGCAGGATTGTTCTTTTTCCATCTTGCAGTCAAAAGCACAAACACAGACGTGCCCCCCAAACAGCGGTAATTAATGAAAGGGGCTCTGTAATATCATAATCGCAGGGCTGCACAAATTTTCCAGACATCTAGGAGCCACCTCAAAATTCTAGGGGCCACAAGGATGACATGAAGCGAGTTCCATACTGCGGACTCACAGATACTAAAAAACCACCGTACCATATTTGGCAGCCATTGTGATCTGATGCCGGGAATTTGTACACCCCTATTTTCGCTGTATTTTTCGTGACATTCCCCAATAAAAGGCCTCCTACGACTAATACCTTGAAGCAGGAATCTCAAGAAAATAATATATAAAAACTCAATTCATACCCCATAGAAAACACAGCGCCAACATTACAAAGGCCAACAGGTTAGTTTGTACAAGGAAATAATCCTTGTTTTATTTGGATAATCACACGAACCATATATATACAACGCATGAGCAAAACAGAGATTCTCAGTGTTTCATATTAACCACTCTTCTTTAATGGGTTAAGAAAAATATATCATTGGAGAGCACTAAAATCTGTAACTTTAAATAAACCAAAAGCAAACAGCTTCAAAATATGTATTACGCAGCATAAATAAAATCTCAACGTACCATTCGGACAAACCCTCTTAAATATATGAAATTTTCGCTGGGTTTCATTATGGTTTATACAAGACAGACACGGTTGTGTTTAAAAATTTTATGGCCAAGATATAACATGCAGACCGTTAACGAATGAAATATGGCACAAGCAAACACAGGAAGAAAAGAGATTGAGGAAAAAAAAGTAAGCAGGAAACAAAGAAAACAGGCGAATGAAAAGAAATAAAGAAAATTAATTATAATCAGTCATCCTTAAGTAGAGGCCTGTATTTACTTGTTTCCCGAAAGTTTGGACAAGTTTCAAATAGGGTCTACTCCTTGCCCACGTAATTATACCGTTACCGGTTGGTAATAACCAAACTTTTACATATGTAATTCACTGTATAGCACAAAATTAACGTACAAAAATTGGCTTCCAATCTCAATTGCTGTATTTCATGTTTCTTCCGCGTACTTTTATTACCACAGTTTGAAAACGTCCATACTGGGTCTGGGGCCCATCCTATTAAATGGGTACTAGGGTTACTTCCCGGGGATAAAGCTGCCGGGGCGTGACGTTAACCACTCATCTCTACCCACTGTCGATGTTAAGAATCAGTGGAGCTATACCTCTGCTCTACCTATATACCTTCGTAGTGTGGACAGGGAAAGCTTTACCTTTTTCACCTTACACTAGCCTACCATCGTAATCAACCAACATGAAACCAGTCACTAAATGGCAAATCTTACAAAGCTAACAACAACTAAGTCATTAATAAATTGTATGCCATTTACAGAACCTGACAGCACACTAGCCCGCTAATGGGCACCGTTCTGAGCCACATCTCATTCTCTACCCACGTAAGATTAATTTTAACCCTTTAAAGACGAGGCATATCTGTTTTATATATAAGGACCCAGTACGTACCGCGCAGTAAATACTCTGTCCCTGTTATAAAAATCAGTCAGTTAATGTTGTATAGGGAAATAATAGATTGTTTGTTCAGAGATCCGTACAAAACACATAAACGCAATATGGGCACCACGTAGAATTTTTTTAATGTTAAACCGGGTCGTATGTAAAGTTACCGCTAGGCTTTAAAAGGTTAATATTGTCCTCCCTTTCATAACTCGCTTTCCGAGATGTCCCGTTTCCTCCCTTCATATTTTCCGACAGAAATTTTGTATCAATATGTCGTCTGCGCCAGGCATGCCACGTGTTCTCTTCTTGTTCTTCTTCCTTGATTTGTCATACTACGTAGTGAGATCTTTAAACCCTCAATGCATGAATGACCCCACTGAATTCAAACCTCGATCCAGGGGAAGGTTACCCAGACTGAAGTGTTTCGTGGTATTATTCAGTCCTTACAGGTACAGACCTTAACTAAACCTCAAATAATAACACCACTGCTCTTTCCACATCCCTCCCAATCTATTCGCCAACCATATACCATTCGGCGCTATATAAACTGATCTACTGACAGCATGGTAAATAAGATAAATAACCAAAAGACAATGATATTGCGTTAGATTTTACGAATAAAACCACGAATACCGTAACCAGGTGTCGGAAGAGCGTGTTTCGCTCGCAAATAAAACAAGGTGTCAGGTGGCTCTTACTGGGTTCGATCACAACCTCCACCCCAACCCTCAGCCGTCCAAGGAATCCTACCGAATGATTCATGCCTTCGGAATTAACTGCGAATTAGAACATGCCACACGGCCTAATACGTGACAGCGAAAAGGAGAAGCACTAACAGACATAATCAGAATTCGCTCCACGTTTATTCATTATTCAAACGCCTAGTGGCATCACGCTATCCGCAGTACTAAGTCAGAGAACCAACAGATGTCGTTGGCATATAAATGACTACAATGAATAGGTAAAGCTGTAAGTCAGACTTGTAGCCAATAAAACTGTGGAACTAACTTTATGGAATACGGCCCTCCTTGAGCGCCTTATAGTTTCTAGTTTGTCAATATTCTCCCAGCATTTTACGGAGCCCGAAGTCACATCACCGTGTTCACAAAATCCAAACAACAGTCCCTATCATGAGCCAGATGAATCCAGTCCATGGCCCTCCGTATTTCTTTAAGAACCATTTTAATATTATCATTACATCTACGCTTAGGTCTACCAATTAACCCTTTCTCAGGTTTCCACACCAAAACAACCTATATCTGCTTTTCTCCTCCAAATTTCTCATCCTTTTTCCTTGCATCACTCGAACAATATCGGGTTAGTACAAATCATGGATATTAACCCTTTAAAGACGAAGCGTATGTTTTATATAAGGACTCAGTGCGTACCGCGCTGTAAACACTCTCCACTTCGGTTATAAAAACCAGTCTCTTAATGTTTTATAAGGCAAAAGTTGCTGTTTGTTCTGAGATCCGTACAAAACACATAAACGCAATGTGGGCACCACGTAGAATTTTTTAATGTTAAACCTGATGGCACGTAAAGTTACCGCTAGGCTTTAAAAGGTTAATGGATAACCAATCAAAAATTGTGGGCATGAAGCAGTTCTGCTGTAATGTAAGATATGATCCCAAAATTTACCTCAAAGGCCTAAGTAAACCTTCCAAAATCCGAAACGGGTAAGTGTTGTACAGGTTGTGATTTGAACTGGGAACGTCCAGAATACACTTAAGTGGTCTTCGCGTTTCATGAAACATGGTCTACGCCACGGAACCACAAATTTTCAAAAATCTAGGAGCCACCTCCAAATCCTAGTCGCGTGCAGGGTGACAAGAATCAGGTTCCATACTGAGAACCAGGGCTGCGGATTTGGAGTCGGAGTCAGTAAAAACGTACCGACTCCGATTCCGACCTCAATCTAAAATCTTAACTAGATACTCCAAATCCAGAGCCCTGATAGCTACAGTAATCACTAGACTTATACTTAAATATATGCTATAAGTCTAAACAGTAGCCTGATGATTCACGTGGTGGTGATGAAATGTCTTATAGGTTTACCGTTATTAATACACAATGAGCTTTTATGAAGGAGTCGGAGTCTGAGACTTAAAAATCGAGGAGTCGGAGTCGGCAGTTTTGTGTACCGACCGCACAGCCCTGCTGAGAGCCCATAGGTCTGCAGTGACCAATAAACCTCACTGTTACCTGACGCTTTCTGCTCGGTGCATGTGAACCGATACACATTTTTACGCGTAAGAAAAAAAACACTCGCAATAATTATGCTGAAAATATTTTACAACACCGTACACAATTTAGTCACCCGGGCGACCAGGCAACCAGGATTTGTGCACCCCTGATCCATGTAGAAATAAATTCTAACTATATGTCATGTAGCACCACCTTTGCATCGTGGGCCCTTTACGAGAAACTCCATCACGCTAAGCTTGTGCATCACGCAGTCAAGCAGATAAAACACGCCTTCCATTACACGCATCCAAGACGGGCATTCAAGTGTGGACTGTACAGCACCGAACTTCATCAAAATTCGTTCAATAACTTTGCAAATAAGACATGAGAACAGACAAGGTCTTTCCCTCACGCGTACATTCCATACATGCACTTGTACACATATGGAAGCTGCCTTTAGAAGGGGAATCTGGCAAAACTACCCTCACCAGCGCAGGCGCACTGCGTCAACCCTCACCAGGCCAAACATTCCCGTACCTACTTATGCAATCAGCTGATATATTTTCCTCTGCTGTAAAAGGGGTCGGGAAGGGATAAATCAGTAATAAGGTAACGAACTGGGAGTTAATTACGAATGGATATTGTTCGTTCGTTCGTTCGTAGCCCTTCCCTCTTCTACCTACTCACAGTAGGTGTCGAGGTTGTTTATTTTCACTTGATCACACTCAAGACACACACCACAGTCGGTAGGACTCCTCTGGACGAGGGATCGGCCCGTCGCAGAGACCTCTACCTGACAACACAAACACTGTACAAGAGAAAAAAAATCCGCGCCCCGGTGGGATTCGAACCCACGATCCCAGCAAGCGCTCGACCGCAGACCTACGCCTTAGACCGCGCGGCCACTGGGATCGGCGAATGGATTCTTGCTGAAGTGAAACAAACCGCTCCTCACGCCAGTAACTCCATCTATCACTGGAGGAAGAATTCTATCAATGAATTACTGGTGAATCTCGTAGTTTCTGTGTCAAACAGATGACAAACGCTACCCGTGTCATCTTGAATTCACACATTATAGCGATGGAAATGTTCCTCAACCAGCAGTCCGCCAGCCGCTGCAGTGCCCCAAATACAATATTTACACAACTATTTCCTTCTATTTCCTCTTTATTTTAGCGATTAAATAGCATAATATGGAGATTCAGTCCTCTTTGACGTTACACCGCGCACATTAGCCAGCTATCGACGTTTCGCTAGATCGTACTACCTACATGTACCGCGTCAAGAAGTCCAAGTATATATGTTCAATGTGACCCTTATTTTTCTTTTTCTGCTGTTTCACTCAGCAAAGTAATTAGAAACTTTTATTTGTTGCATACAGACAACAAACTTGAAAAAAAATGTATGCGGTCACTGACAATTTAAAAACAAATGTCCACTGACACTGACGACATCTTTGATTTTAATACCATACGAAGCCGATAATATATGTTTCCCAAACAAACACGATACGATGGGGTAAGGTGAAGGTAAAGCTCTCCCTGTCCACGCCATATGACGGAGTGGAGGTATAGCTCCATTCGTTCTTAACCTTCGTACTACACGGAGACGAGAGATCAACCTGACGCCCTTGCCTAGGCCTGATTATGTTTAATCATGAAAATTCAAATACAATTTTGACAATTCGCACAGGTTTTCCATGAACAACCCTTTCAATGATCCAGTCTTGTGTACCCCTTGCGACACGCTGAATAAGCACGCACACCATGCAACCTTCCCTGGATTGAGGCTGCAATACCGAATAGTGCATATGTACCCCTCACACACCCGTTCACTGCTGCCGTCTTGTGGCCATCGAGAAGGCCCGTGCCCGATCCCAGGCCAACCCATGTTGAATTTATGGTGTACAAAGCAGCAAAAAGACACGTTTTACTCTTCAGGACTTCGGTTTTATCCTGTCACGCCATTCCATTCACCAGCCACGGACACTACATAATAGTAGTTGGAAAGTGCGTCGTTAAAGATAACGTTCCTCACGCACTCGCTCGGTGACTCACTCATTCAATCACGCACTCATCACTCGCTGACTCATTCAATCATGCACTCACTCGCTGACTCACTCAATCACGCACTGCTCGCTGACTTATTCAATCACGCACTCACTCGCTGACTCATTCAATCACGCACTCACTCGCTGACTCATTCAATCACGCATTGCTCGCTGACTCATTCAATCACGCACTGCTCGCTGACTCATTCAATCACGCACTCACGCGCTGACTCATTCAATCACGCACTGCTCGCTGACTCATTCAATCACGCATTGCTCGCTGACTCACTCATTCAATCACGCACTCACTCGCTGACTCACTCAATCACGCACTCGCGCGCTGACTCGCTCATTCATTCACGCACTCACCGGCCTATGGATGTGTATTGGATACACTCGGTTCAGGACGAGGTCTAGTGAACAGGATGTTCTTCCGGTTCCATTTACAGCGCGGGGCATATCTTGAGGACGCGACTGACTGGCTGATTCAGACGGACCCTCTCTACAGAGTTGCTAGCTATAGCTTACTACAGGGACACTACGTCATCTGGGCTAAAGAGGGCAGAGACAGACAGTGAAGGGAGGAACGGAATGGACGTTCACGACGCCAGAGGTGGTGGTGGGGGGTAGGGGTAGAGTGGGGGACGCGTTATGTAAAATTTAGGAACTTCTGACGTAAAGAATCAACGCGAATTATACTAAGAACACCCCGAAGAATCGCCTGCGTGCAGGGAATGAGTATGTTTGCGGAAAGATTGGCAACCTTGAGATGGAGTCGGCGCACATAAGCTGTGCTAAGCTGCAGCGCAATCGTCGGGGGGGGGGGGGGGGGGGGGGGGGGGGGGGGGGGGGGGGGGGGGGGGGGGGGGGGGGGGGGGGGGGGGGGGGGGGGGGGGGNCATTTGCGTAAGAACAAGACACAGTCGCCCCCCACGGAACAGCAGCGGTAGGCAAGACACTGCGTTGCCGGAAACAGAACTGGTCGGCGGACTAGCGCACGCTGCTTTCGTCAGGGGCGACTGTGTCTTGTTCTTACGCAAATGGAAAGACCTTGTTCACACTAATTAACACGGGACTTAAATAATTTCGGAAAAAAACATTGGTTCAGTGGGCTTTGTCCTCTTTCTAATACGCATGTACCTACAGTTAAAAACTTTAGTTTACGAAATTATCTTCCATACCTACTCGGTTGAAGTGACGTGTTAACTACCAGATTTAGTGACAGCTTCTTATGTTATTCTGGCAAATGGCAAATTTTCGCGATGACCAGAAAACTCATCTATGACGTCAATTTATATTTTGTTAGAAATAATAAAAATTTAATGTTCCAGGAAATTATAAATTCATACAAAATTTAGTCAGATAACTTAAAAGGAAGACATCGATTTTCAGACCTAGACATAAATGCGACAATATCATGGAAAAGAATTTCAAAAGGTATAGGATGTGAAGGTGTGGGCTGGATTCAAATGTCCAATAGCATTTTTTTTGTAAAGGTCTTCGCTCTTCCGGGATGTTATGCGACGTCGGCTGTTAGTCGGTAGCTTCCAGAATTAATTGAACGTCAATGGCAGAACAATAAAAATTAATACGAAACACTGGTGTAATGTCAGCATAGAAAACCTAAATAAATACTGGACGGCAAAAAATAACTATCCCTGCACCACTTTTCACGCTACAAACGCCACATAAACAGCATGCTCTTGTTCATACGGTAATGAACGTTTGAATTTCACAAAACCCACGGAACTATTTTCACCGCCATCATGTACAGCACTCCGATGCATGCAATTATTTGGTAACTGTCCTCGTCTGGAAGCACAAAGAACACCTGTCGGGAGGTGTTGGTGAGACGTGGAAGAATGCGCAAAGCCCTTCTATTCAACACCACTGCCAGCTACCGGTCATCTCACCGAATTAGCCTCCCATGAACCGGTCAGGATGTGGCAACCTAAAGCAAGATCTTGGGCCCTCTTAGCAACAAGGTCCTCGTCACCCAAGGCTACGACCAGCCACTTTGTTGCTATCGGGATAGCGTGTAATAAGTGATAACACGTAATTAATAACAACACAACGCCATGCAAGCTCTAAATACCGTACCCTTTAAAGACGAAATGCAATCCGTTTATTTGAAAGCCCAAGTCGCACCGCCCAGTAAACACCCTACAGCTCAGCTATAAACAACCAATCAATGAATGTTATAAATGGCAAAACTTGCCGTTTCTGCTGATATCCGTATACACAACATAAATGCACTCTGTAGGTAGAATGTAGAACTACTGAACATCAAACTTAATGATATACAAAGTAACCACTGGGCTTTTACAGGGTCAACCAAAATACTCATTATTAAACAAAACTAATAATGGCGACAAAACAGTTACTCGGATTACAATTAATCATGCGTGTCTCATGTGTTAGTGAGGGAAGCCAGGTAAAGAGAGAGCATGCAGGGGGCGAGGCCAGTTTTCCTTCCTGTCTAAACCTCTGTGCTGTTTTCTCGAACAGAAACTTATCCACAACATTGCCATGTGTCATTACCGGGGTCCAAGGCGAAGAATCCATCAGCAGCCGACAATCGCTCAGCTCATCAATAAATGTCCTGCATTCAGCAAGACACCAAAGGTTCATTACCGTGTTCAAAACAGCCCACCAAATGGCTCTTATCCAAAGCAGCTGAATCCACTCCACACCCTCTCACAGCCTGCTTCTTTAATGGAGAAACACACAGGCCTACTAACACAACACCACAGCTAATCGTACTTAATGGCAACACAGGGGCCTACTAGGGGGGTTTCAGATTGTGGCGGGCAGACCTTAGCGTCACAAAATGAAAAACCTAACAATACAGCCAGTTTTACCATATGAAAACATGTAGGCCTACTGCCATTACAACAATGGAGCCGACAGGAAGTAACGAACTACGGTAGATGAAATAATAAACCCTATAAAACGCCAAGATTTATTACTGTGTACAGAGCTACACAAAACCACAGGCGCCAGGTCGGCGTGACAACTGAAAGGTGTACGGTGTCGCCTTAAATTTTACCGTGGCTACTACGCCTTTGGAAAAATTGTGCATCCTTGACCACGTAGGCAGGCGGCAGGTCTATCGTGAACCAAACTGAATCAAATACCCCACATAAAGACTCCACTTCCTTTAACACATTCACTGCGCAATTATACACGAACTTACTCTCGGTACTCCAAATACAAGGTTCCCAACACGTATCCCCACCACACGTCTGCATGCATTCTTTGTCTACCCATTTCGCTACATATACCACTATTCTTAACACAAGGCCGTAAGTACAAACCACATTACTTGCTATATAATGTTCTAACGTACGCAAGCATTCTTAAGTAGCGCATGTTCCATCAATCCGATTATTAACCAACCTAACCTATTCAGAACTTTGTATTTCAAACACATGTAATAATAGCCTCTGTTCATCGCTGAAATTTGGCAGACCGTTTCCTGGATCAGTACAAAAAGTGGAAAAACTATTGTTCTAAACTTAACATTTCTGGGGACGTAGACGGCATTATAACAGCCAACAACGAGCGATTACAGCACACACAAATACATACACAAGAACAGCAACGGATGTCAGAAGTCTCTTCAAATTGGGTGAGTCAAACAACGTTCTCTTTTCATTATAAAGTTCGTTCGTCCGTGTACGCCTGTTTAAAATGGCATTATCAAATTGATAATATATCGCGGTCGAAATATTCCAATCGATATTACTACACTGCATTACATTGTCGATACTGATTGATTTGTGATGACGTCATGCCACCCAGCAATAGGCGGGGCTATGAGATACGCATACATGCGGCGGGGCGGGGCGAATGGCCAGAGGCACGGTGGAGGGCGGGACACTAGCGAAAGGACGTCTGCCATTGGTGTTTGTAAGTTGGATCCTTCAGAAGTGAAGTACCGTATGAAATGACCCAACATGAGTCCAAATATCTTTGCAAGAATAAAATACGCCTTCTAAACTTCCAAACTAAGGAAGTTCATGAGCAATACCGTGACAAAGCTACGACTTCTAAATATACACTTACACGACTAAATACATTCATATTCATATAAATACATGTGTTTTACGAAATCACTCCGCACTACGGCATGAGGGGGAGAGGGACTCCGAATACTTCCAACTCCTTCCACAATGATATTCATACCTTTACAATTCGGCATGTGATTTAAAATATTTACGCAATGAACCTAGATGCAGTGATAGTTCAAAAAATGAAATTCGAAGACAAAATCACGAATTTAACTGTTGAGACTATCCTGCGGGGGGACGAATACTGCCCCCAAAGTGAGACTTCTTGACAGCCTATAAACACAACCACCATAACCGACTTGATAGAGAGGCCCAAAAACGGAACCTAACCAAACGGGTTCCTGACGACACCTCAGTATGCGAAATCCCACTGCACGCAATATATGGCTTGCTAAGAAGAAAAATTGCAGAAATGTTGTAGACAGATATCCTGGCTGTATTTAAGAGAGCAAGGTTCGGAACATGACAGCAAATCACAACATAACAGCAGACAGAAAGAGTAAAATTAGCGACCAAAATGCCCAAACCTACTTACTTTTTAATACAAGGCCATCATTTCATCTAAATAACATTGTCTGTCGCTTCCTGTAGGCTCCCTTATCGTACACACCTTAGGTGACTCGAAGGTTGCCCACATGCGCCCCCTACGAATACCAGCGGCAAGAGCACAAACGATACTGCTAACATAAAATGACGACTCAGTGTTATTTCGATTAACGTACACAATCGTAGTAATAACTGGCACAGGCAGATAACCAGAATACACGATACCTTTTAACTGTCTGCATTTTGAGGGTCACGGGGCAGTCAGACTGCCCGAAGACAACACCGGGAGACAAAACTACACAAGGCCTAGTGCATATTTCATCATAAGACAGATAGATCAAAATTTAAACATATTCTAAACCGACACTATAAACACGAACTTCAAAGGAAACAATCAAGAATGAAATATTAACCACCATGTAAATCCATGACCTACAATGCAGTACAAATTTTTCTCGCAGTATTACACTATTACAATACAACTAGGACGGGAAAAGTCACAACCCTTTAAAGGGTGAAAGTAATATTTAAAACTTCTGTTCCCGCGTGACATGAAAATACACTGCGTCTCAACGAAAAGAATAAACAGGTTAATGCTGCCTACGGAACAATGACAGGTTAACGAAAATAACACGACACTCACAAACATTCTGGCCAAAACGTTCTAAAGTCACAACATTATTGTAATCGTTGTACCTTAAAAGTTTAAACAAACTTCGAATAATGTTTCTGTACTTTCCTGCGGGTTGTCCAATATTACAGTAACTCTCAACTAAAATTACAGACTTCCAATAAAGCCTGTAAATAGTTATCCAAAAACTGCCAGTTTAACTGCAAATTTAACCTGTAACAAGTAAATTACGTACACGAGAACACCAGCACACGAAAATCCTGCGGTCAATCAGCGTCAACGCACGACTCCCTCCTCAATGAAAGGACTCTGAAACAGCTCAGCGGGCGAAGACCCTACGAGAAGCCGCCAGCCAAGTCCCGCGCTCCCGTCCTTTAAGGCCTAGCAGTTTGCGCTTAACGTTCAGACTAGATGGAGAAAAGAGGTCAGCTACACGCTTCGTCCACTTTACCCCCGGGGTAAGAGCTACAGTACCCAATCAACAGAAGGCTGTGCGAGCCCTACAGCCGGTCTGTTTAAGATGAAGGCAAAGTTCTCCCCGTCAAATGGGACAATATCAGCCCAGGTACACACATTACCCAAAGCACTAAAATAGAGATCAGGCTTGGAAGGAAAATCTCCCTCCCCTTGGGGGAATCGAAACGAGATTCCTTGGGAGTCCAGCCCAAAGCCTAGTGAGTATACTGATTCCACCATACACAATGCCGCACATAAATAAATAGTTTCATAAGCACTAAAATGTGCCTAACTGTAAAAATACACCCTCAGTAAGGAGAAGTGAAATTTTGTTTCCACTTGGTGAGGTATGCCAAAAGATACAAAAGACAGGGAATAACTCAAGACAATAAACAGAACCTTTCTCACTAGAAAGCAACCTTCAAACCGTTATTTTCTTCAGGGAGAAGTATGGTTTCCCCAGTGCCCAAACAACACTTTGCTCCCAGGAACTTGCACTAGCACTGAAATCACTCAATCATGCACATTACTGCTTGATCACTAAATAATGAAAAGAAAGAAAGTGAAAACACATAAGCGAAAGTAAATACCTAAGTTATCAGATTGAAAATTTCTGTTCATGTTTAATCTAAACCAGTCAGGTCCGCAGTAAAGCAAATACCTTCACCGTTTAGAACAACCCCTATTCTTTAGGCCTGAACACATGAATCCCATACTGCCACACTAAAATACAAACGATATTGTTTCCTTATTCTTACTAACATCCCACCCTTGTTCCCTTATTATTACCAAACTTCACAGCATTTTCATACTTTTTAACAGATACTGCGGCGTTAGCAAATATTTCTGGTAACACCACGATGTGGTTCCGGTCAAACCACGCCATACTACGTAAGTTTTAATAAACGTCTAATCACTGCGTTCTTTTTTGCAGGCCTATATATCGCCATGTCTTTTTCATAGTCCATTACGAAAACTACAGAGTTTTTCGTTATTTTAATAACCGCCATGGCGTTCTTTCGTTATTTAAAAACACGCGTCACGGCGCTGTTCCGTTATTTACAGCAAACATCGCCATCGCTAGAGTGCATTAGGCCTACAAATTGGGACGTTGTTTCGTTATTTTTTGCCAACATCACAGAGATGATTTGTTATTTTTAGCAAACGTAACACATTTTACATTCCTCATTCCGTGCATGACCACCACTCAACCACAGTACTTTTCCAACTAATGCACTCTTTGAATGTCTATACACTAACACATTTATAATATTTTCACATCTCAGTCCGACATGTTTCGTTCCTAAAGAATCATCATCAGGGACTCACTCGAACTTAAAACTAAAAGTTACACACAGTTTTTTCAGTATATGTTTTAGAACCAGATATAATTTGTTAACATGAAGTTTTCTTGTGTGTGGATCTCTGTGTTTACACTATGTGTTAGGCACTTGATGTAATCGGCAGGACGAATCAGTACTCAAGTGTTTTAATGTATAGACATTAAAAACAGCGCAATTGTTGGAAAATATTGTTTAAACATAACACAATTGTGTCCTTACAGTTGGTATAATAATGCTGTTTCCTATTTCCTGGAAACATCATGTACACATTTTCGGAACGTTCGCGCGTTCTCTCGACATTTCTGTACGATTGCATATTTCAACTGTGAACATACAGCCACATCTGAACATTGCGTAAGCAGTAGACATCACCGCGGCCCTTTTTGAAGCACCAGTCAAGGACCAGCGGTGTAACACGACCTCGCAGTGCATTAAAACTCCTTGCTCTAAGAATTAGCACCGTCGGACACCCGTCAGCAACTCTTCTTTTGGAAGCACTGGCAGCACTCTAGACAAATTTCTTTGTGTACTTATTTAATATATTCATTATACTTTCATAAATGATCGTTACAAACTTCCATTCCAGGCTCAACATTTTGCACACTAAATGGAACGATATTTACAGTAATTCTAGTAAGTTATAAAACCTTCTGTTACTGCAGCTGCTGACACTACAACCATTTTTGGATTTTTGTCTTCTGCACTAGTTCGTGCCAGACTTTTCTGTCTTTAACGAAATACGTCCCGTTCTTCACTTTTAATTTCTTTAAATCATTTAGCAGTTCATCTTTCCTTCTGTTTTTTGTACGTCATTTCAAGCTCATTCCTATGGGATTCCATTCCGCAGTCTTCCTCAATATTTTCGTTCATCCCATCCTGTCAAGACGTCCCCACCATTTTATCTTCTGTTCTCTTAGTACTCAACTATGTCTTCTCCATCCATTAGCTTCTCCAATTCATCGCTATTTCTTATTCTCCATCCTTCTTCAGTTTGAACTGGACCATACACTCTTCTTAATATCTGTCCTTCGAACGCAGTAAGTTGTTTATATCTCTTGCCGGTATAAAACATTAGTACACAAAATTCTCCATTTTCTGAAATTCAAACTAACAACTAAATATGGTATAATGATATAATTTCCAGAAAACTGCAGTCAGGCTAGAAGTGTTACCAACATTAACCTTTTAAAGCCTAGCGGTAACTTTACGTACCACCAGGTTTAACATTAAAAAATTCTACGTGGTGCCCACATTACGTTTATGTGTTTTGTACGGATCTCAGAACAAACAGCAACTTTTGCCTTATAAAACATTAAGAGACTGGTTTTTATAACCGAAGTGGAGAGTGTTTACTGCGCGGTACGCACTGAGTCCTTATATAAAACAGATAAGCTTCGTCTTTAAAGGGTTAACCTTTTAAAGCCTAGCGGTAACTTTACATACCACCAGGTTTAACATTAAAAAATTCTACGTGGTGCCCACATTGCGTTTATGTGTTTTGTACGGATCTCAGAACAAACAGCAACTTTTGCCTTATAAAACATTAAGAGACTGGTTTTTATAACCGAAGTGGAGAGTGTTTACAGCGCGGTACGCACTGAGTCCTTATATAAAACAGATACGCTTCGCCTTTAAAGGGTTAATACACAGTATTAAGAACAGGCCTATTTCAACACATTTCATTGCCACTGAGGCTAGCAGAAAAAACTAACACCGATCATCCAAGGATCCTGCCATTGCGCGACAAGTCAGGATGTTTGACAAAACTTGTTCCCTTTACACGCTTCCGGGAGCAACTGTATAAAAAAAAGTCGAAACCGCTGGATCATTCAGCAATAATGATGCTTCGTTTCTTCCCGCCTTGCGCCTCTGGATATAAAAACCGTACCAAAGCAAGATTAAGAAAAGGCGTTCAAAAATCTAGAATTAACTTTAACACATTTTAAGTATACTGTTACGCTGGTGTGAAAATACACAATACATGAAATTTGGAGCCAGTATAATGACCAGGCTAGGACTAGACAACCAAGAAATCATGGTTCTTTTCCCGACGGGGGCGAGAGATTTTTCTCTTCTCCATAATGTCCAGGCCGGTTCTGGGGCACATCCTTCCCCCAACTCAATAAATATGGCATGCTCTTTCCAGGGAAGTAGGGCGACTAGGGCAGGACGCTGACCATCTCCATGCACTGTTGAGGTTAAAAATGAGTGAAGCTATACCTCCATTCCTGCCTACGCCCTCATGACATACATGGGGAAAATACACCTTTCTATGTACAGAGTTTTGTATTTAGGTTTCAAACTACCCGGGTTTGTAATCTCACACAACACAGCATTATTAAGAATAGGCACAGCTGCTATAGCGTCTTAAAATCATATAACACCAGAATTCGGACTTTACAATCAAAGAAAATATGTATTTCATTATGTGGCCCCATTGCCCATATTAACCCTTTAAAGACGAAGCGGGTCTGTTTTATAGAAGGACTCAGCGCGTACCGCGCTGTAAACACTCCACTTCGGTTATAAAAACCAGTCTCTTAATGTTTTATAAGGCAAAAGTTGCTGTTTGTTCTGAGATCCGTACAAAACACATAAACGGAATGTGGGCACCACGTAGAATTTTTTAATGTTAAACCTGGTGGTACGTAAAGTTACCGCTAGGCTTTAAAAGGATAATCCAAACGCCCCTTCTCCTGAAATCATCCAGGTACCGAACAAGCTATCCGGGAACACTTCCCATTAAAATTATGTGTATATTTCCTCTTTTTCCATTCTTAAATTTCATGGCTAAACTACACTAAATGGCCCATATATATCGAGCATTCTGCTTACGTATTATCATGAAATGACCACACAATTATTCTAAAAATTCTAATTCATATTCTCTCTGGCAGTAGAGGGCCAACCAATTAGGAAAACGCGTGTGACAGACTGAAATGCCTTTGAAAACTGTCGGAATTTCCAAATTTTAACATTTCCGTTAAACTTCTTCGTTTTCTTCCATTGCTACAACCTACGATATATAAACACTCCGTTCTCACTCATCTGTTACCCACTAACTTCAGGAAATTCTTACAAAAAATTAAGCTGTAATGACGGGTAAGTCATGGCGAGTAAGGCCTCCCCCCCCCCCCTCCTACCCGGCTTGACCCAATCAAGTATCATAATTGTAGATCTGCATGACACATACTAAATATTACTGACCGTTTACATAACCTGGGTGCTTGCTACAGTTCATCAACCCTAACTACACGCACAAAAAAAAATCAGAACATTCTGTTCACTTCACCAGTTACTATAAAACACTTGATTTGTCTGTCCGACCTGGTGACGTCCCTCTTTTCAACAAACGTGAAAATAAACTAAAATGATTGCCGCTGTTGCAAGCTTGCAAGCAGCGTCTTAATTTGAATAACCCATACCACGCGTGCCACATCGCGGTTCAGCGCTCCGTTGAAGTCCCTGGTACAAATGTTGGTCAGACTGGAAAGATTCCTACCTTATTTCTACACATCCTGCAACATCACGCCAAAATTCGTTCAATATATCATCCCCAGTCCACAATCCCAATATATCTTCTCCAGTCAACAATTCCTTATCATTCCATGCAGTAGACTCGAGCAATCGGAAACATTTCGCGGTACAAACAATAAATACTGTCAAACACAGAGTATCCGTTGTTCACTCACTTTGTCCGCTGTGCTCCTGATCACCTTACAGTGTCTTACTAAGATCTGTTCCCCCATTATACAGGCCTCCTTCCACAAATTACAATTTTATCATCGTACACTGAGATCTGGGGGGAGGGGGGGGGGGGGAATACGCGACCTCAGATGCAAAAGTACTACGCTTCTTTCGTGAAGTGCGGTGTGAAGAGATGCGCTACATTTTGATTTGAAATCTTGAACCAAAAACTAAATACCCCTCCCTGGAACAAACACCGCAGGACTCCCAAATCGCTGTGATGACTGCCAACTGTGATACGTTCGCACAAAAAAATACATAACAAAGAAAAGTAATGTCCTTGGGAACCCCACTGAGCGACTAACTGCGCAATACTGGCAACTGAAAAGCCTACAAAACTCATTACCCAACCACACATGAATCCTTCTTCCAATAACGAGAGTTATTGTACATAAATCTTATTCTCTCGCTTCCTTCCCACTCTCTGCTTTTCGGAGAGTTCCGTGCGACGGCAGACAGCGCAGCGTTCGCCGCCATCCCCATCTGCCGTAAGTCGGGGTCCACGCGTTTTAAATCAATATACTACAAACATACGGTTTTCACTCAGCATGTTCATGGCAGATCAAAGAAACGTCTTCCTTCGGCTCCCCGACACGCGTCGCATCTAACAAACACGCTGTTAATTGCAAGTGGAAAGTGATGGTGGGTTTTATAAGGCAACTAAAATATGGAAAGACACTACTCAAACTGTCAGAGAAAATAATTTCCATATATTTGTAAAATACAAACGAACACACACTGTAACTGCAGAAGTAACGCCTCTGTCCCATTACTAATTACTGAAAGTAACTTCTCATTACACAATCATCCAACAAAACGGGGTTTGCTAAACGTAACAAGAATGACTTCAGCCAATCACATACGAAGTGAAGTAATTAAAAAGAACGATTATGTCAAACATAACGTCACAGAATGTTAGAAAATAATTACCATGCAAGCAGCATCTTCAGCATACAGCCACATAACAACATGACACAATTTCGTGCAAAATTGCCGATAAATTTACGTACGAAAACTGTAACGTTATGTACATTAAACTGGTTAGCCAGTCATGATATCTGCAGCTCTTGGAAGAAAGTAAAGCCACAGAAAAAATATTCCTTTAATTCCCTAGAACCAGCATAAACATGTTGACGAACACTGCAGCTTCTTTCGAGCACACCTACTGGTTTGGCGCACCTGTTAAACCGACTATAAAGCTGCACCAAAATACACAAGGTGTATTTACTATAAGAATGAAAACAAAATACTTACTGTAAGACAGGAATAAATATTAACCAACACAATATGCCGTACACCGCTCCGGCCAGTGGGCAAAATACTGAAGCACTGCACTATAGTCAGCCTCTCCTAACACACTCGTAATAAATATTTTGATTCAGTAGCCTGTAATCTTCTGCTTCCACCAGAAGATAAAAAACAATTTGCACACACGGAAGACAAAACACAGCAAACTTTAATGTTTCTTATCAATCCTTCACCTAAAATCAAATACAATTACAAATAACCGATACATTAATCAGTTTATCTAATTTATATGTGTTACAACGTTTAATCTGCACACAGCCTGCATGACGGTTTGACTAGATAGTTTACAACTCATAATTTTCAGCGAGTGGAAAAGTGATCTACATGAATAAAACAAGTCCACACAATCATTTTGTACTGACTTATGATTTATACACTAATTGCTCCAATTTAGAAAATAACGATTACGTTTGGAATAGCGGGTAGAAGTGACAAAAATATTGGTAGGATAAAATATGTGCCCCGGTACAATTTCCAGCATTCTAACTGAGAATAACAGTACAGTAAACTAATCATTTCTCCGAGGGTTGGGAAATACGAGCCCGCATAGGGAAGGCCCGTCTGCCGAGAGTAGAAACTTTTTATCAGCGCTCAAACGTGAGACGGTCTTCCACCGGAATGCTGTCTCCCAATCCATTAGAGCTTGTCAGTGCGTGAAGAATGTTTCCTGTCGAACAATGTGCGTTCATTTGCAAAACCTCTGCAAAGAACGGACTGTCAAATACCTATATTTATATATATATATACACACACACACACCGCCGAAATTTCTGTAAACGCCGAAATATATCACGCTGTGCCATCTAAAAAAAACACTACAGCGGAAAATCCGCGACTCATGGGTTCATAGTTTATAGTAGGAAGGAACCTAAACTGCCAAAATTACTGGTGGTGGTGTTATAAAAATTCGCATGAAATTCGTAGCTTCCTTCGGTATCACCTTAAATCCCACTGAAGGCCCGCAAAAGCACAGGACCCACGTTCCTCGACCAGCAAGCTAAATTAACCCTTTAAAGACGAAGCGTATCTGTTTTATATAAGGACTCAGTGCGTACCGCGCTGTAAACACTCTCCACTTCGGTTATAAAAACCAGTCTCTTAATGTTTTATAAGGCAAAAGTTGCTGTTTGTTCTGAGATCCGTACAAAACACATAAACGCAATGTGGGCACCACGTAGAATTTTTTAATGTTAAACCTGGTCGTATGTAAAGTTACCGCTAGACTTTAAAAGGTTAATCCCCCAACCACCACCACAATTCCGCTGATTGTCAAAGAGAAGTTTTCAGGACCTATAAGGTGTGATATTACGCTGGGGGTTGGCACTCTGTCACTCCTCAATGAAATATGGTTACGACGAATTACAGGGGAAAGGCGCACTCTGCATGCCCGGTGGGGGCAGACTTCATACGCGGTAAAGTTCCCAGGAAAGCCACCGGGCTGAGGGAAATGTTTACTGGGATAAGCTGTACAGTTTCCCACAAACTGTCAAAAACTGGGAAAATGAGACATACCTAATAGAAATTCTTCCCTTCCACAGTACTGGAAGCAGGTCAGTGAATAAGTCCTTCACTTCAAAATGTCACCAGAATCATTCGTATAAGTTTGTCGCTATCGGTCTACATTATACTGAGCCATACATGCTGCAGTCTGGGTAGGTTCCGTTTGTGGGGAGAAAGGATGAAAGATTCTCGTTTCTACTTGCACTTTATACATAAGAGGGCCAGATTTTAAGGTGACAGCCCTTTCCACAAGAGACTGAACAAATTCCGGGACTTACTGAAGAAATTCGCAATTTACACCACAGTCACTTCCCCATCTAACGTTGCACAAAAACAACACTACCACAACACTTAGTCGAACCTGATCAGAAATTAAGTTAGAATATATGAAATCTAAAGCAGTAAAACAACATTTCAGTTGGCAAAAGTCATAGATATGAAGTTTTCAAATTATAACGCTGCGAACAGCCTTACATACGAAAGTCGGCGTAGACTAACTTATTATGCGTAACTGTAGACACACAAATAAACCTCTAAAATATGCAACATTTATAAAAGTGGAAATATCTGCTAGTTTCACTTTCACTGGCACAGGCGCACATACACATGTTTGCCAACATACACAAATTATTTTGCCGTAACAATCCTGAAATGTCAAGTGGAATTCCAGGATCTAAATATACATAGAAAGGACACACATATCAAATCTGAACGCAAATCCAACTCACCAGGATTATGCGTGGTTTTATAAAGTTATGACAACACCGCGAACGTGACTGTAAATGCGCGCAGCGCCAAATTAGTTCCTTGCTTACGCAGCACCACATAATATGAACACTCGGTACATGTGAATGGGTACTACATTTCACACAGGGGCATATCACGCCTCCCTATTGCAATAAACAGCGTTATCATGTGTTAACATAGAGACCAATAATTCATTACCTTTTGGTTTCTTCATCACTAATTTTATAGCAAAAAGTGCTGTAGGCCTGTGCTGGTGGGACGGAGAAGAGTGTTGTTTAACGACGCTGTCAGTTACTACGACTATACAGTGTTGGACGTATATAAATGGAATGTAGGACGCATTCATTGGCGGAATGATATTGACAGAGGAAAACCTAAGCAGTTGGGAGAGAAACCTGTCCCAGTCCAACCCTGTCTACCAAAAATCCCACACTTAGTGACCTGGATTGTGAATGTGAGAATACATCTACGTGGTCAAAGGGTTTCTTCATCATAACTAATTCTGAACCTAAACAGGCCGAATGATCTAATCCATGAGAGCTAACATAAAAAAATGCGTAATTTTGTGCACACACGTTTACACTAAATTCCAAGAAATATATCATTATTTTAACCTTTTAAAGCCTAGCGGTAACTTTACGTACCACCAGGTTTAACATTAAAAAATTCTACGTGGTGCCCACATTGTGTTTATGTGTTTTGTACGGATCTCAGAACAAACAGCAACTTTTGCCTTATAAAACATTAAGATATTGGTTTTTATAACCGAAGTGGAGAGTGTTTACAGCGCGGTACGCACTGAGTCCTTATATAGAACAGACACGCTTCATCTTTAAAGGGTTAATTGGTTCTAATAATCGTGTGGCTGTTTGCAGCGTCCATAAACTTACTCAGAAATTATAATGCAACGCGTGAAAAAGTATAACTCAATATTTCTTCCTCTCCTATGTAATTACAAGAAAATATAAAACTGACATCCAAGAAATCCTATAAAATAACCACGAACCTACACTTCCAAACGCCCTAACGCGTTGGTTAAATATCGAAAAACGGGGAAAATTGTAAGGGGACTACGAGTAGGTCTTAAAGTGTACACATTACATATTTAATCCTATACACATTCCTTGCACTTGTTTTACATGTGGGTTTTATATTACTACCAACCCCTGTACAATAATTATTTTAACTCCCACATATACACTTACTACTGCTGTAAATAATTAACCTTTTAAAGCCTAGCGGTAACTTTACGTACCGCCAGGTTTAACATTAAAAAATTCTATGTGGTGCCCACATTGCGTTTATGTGTTTTGTACGGATCTCAGAACAGCAACTTTTGCCTTACAGAACATTAAGAGACTGGTTTTTATAACCGAAGTGCAGAGTGTTTACAGCGCGGTACGCGCTGAGTCCTTACATAAAACAGATACACTTCGTCTTTAAAGGGTTAATGTACAAAAAATTCTATGTGGGGCCCACATTGCGTTTATATGTTTTGTACGGATCTCAGAACAAACAGCAACTTTTGCTTTACAGAACATTAAGAGACTGGTTTTTATAACCGAAGTGCAGGGTGGTTACAGCGCGGTACGCGCTGAGTCCTTACATAAAACAGATACACTTCGTCTTTAAAGGGTTAATGTACATATTACCATTCACTGACATACTGTATGCTACACACGTCTGTGAAAACTGGACCCCTGATGATGGCTACAATGGTTAGCCGAAACATGTAGGAGTAAAAAGAACTACTGTGCAGTGGTTGGTAGTAATAACAAATTTATACACACACATTACAGTATCTGACGCAATTACTTGGGTACTAAATACATACGGTGTTTACGAAAATATACCAAGATGCGTATAGGGTGGATCACTGCCGTTGTCAGCTAACGCTTTATTTCTTAGTCATATTTCAAGTCGTAAACACTAGGCATAAATGGGGAGGCCAGTACAACACCATTCCGCAGGGTGTTCATTACATTATGCAATGTACAACCCCAGTACGTGTCATCTAGTCCAAACTTCCCCGCCTTTACAGGCGTGCTCACAGCGTTATTATCTGAAAACCCCATTCATATCAGTGGGCTATTGTAACACATCATCACTCTACCTGAAACACTAAACCCATATGTTTCTTTTCTTGAAAATATGGAAATTAAAAGCTTAAGATGCCTTCACTCCAAATGCAACTACCGTCGTGATGCACTGACGCCATGTTCATACACTAGCGTAGGGGCCAAGAATTTACAAAAATTCTAATAGCGAAGGAACAGAATACAGTGAATTTGCTACAGAGCGCACCTGTGAAGACAACTTGGCGCTAAAGGCTGCCTCGACTTGCCGGGAATAGTGACCGACATTACTGCCTGCGTGAGGGGTCGCGAGAAACCTCAGTGTTCCTGCCAGATTCAAACAAAAACACGGTGAACAGTCAACAACGGTGAAATGCCTGCAGAGGGAGCACCAGTATTTTGTTAAAAAGAAATGCAAAGCAAAGTAGTAATACTCACAATACATTAGGAACACCAAAATCGTACATTACAACATATACATACGGCAAAAAGGGCTTCATCCAAATTATTATTATTATTATGAAAAGATAAATCCTCAGGCATTTAGTTGGATTCGAATGGGATATGACCGCTTTACAAGACCTCTCCCCCAGGTACAGTGAAAAACACGGAACAACCACACGCAACTGCGGTATTCTATTTCATAATACCATTGTTCGTGATATCTCAAGACTACGCGTCCGATACCTCGGGTCGGATGGTCTCAGTAGAACTACCAATTATTAAATACTAATTTTGCTGTTTCTGTTTTAAACGAATCGGTAAGCGACCTCAACAGACAGTTCTTTGGACGTTTCTATAACTGTATAATACACTACAAACTAATGATGACCATTACATTGCGCTGATCTCTGCTTACGAGGCTACTGTTATTGGAGACACAGAAAACATACGGCTTCATTTTAGGCAGAAAAGACTTTCGCAGTGTAAATCAAGGAAAATTCAATACCACACAATGAAATTTAGCCAATAAACCAATAACAAAAACGTATTTTAGAATTTCTATTCATACGTTTTCAGAAAACTTGCAAACTTAACAAAATCAAAACCTAAAAAAACAAATGCTAAACAATTAACTCAAGGTGACTTATTTTTCTACGAAGAATGCCCCGTTTCCGTCAACATGGACTACACACCGCAGTTACCGTTTTGCCATAAACAGGGACACTTCATTACACTTAATACGAAATTACGGGGTTTTCAAATTATTACGCTTCCAAGAGCCGGCCGGTCTAGTCTAGAACAGCGTTCACGCAGCGTTATGTAACGGAAACCTTTTAAGTCTAAACATGTAATTCCACAATGCAGAGATTGCTGTATCCGTGGTGTAAAAAGAAGTATTACCATACGCTTACGCATGACTAATATTTACCCTCCCCGGCTTCTTGTACTAGCAATTTTCGAGCAAAAATGCGCCGTACATTTATAGAGCTAACAGAGCAGCAATCTGACAGTTACGGTTGCTTTGTAATACTCGCAAACTTAAGCTTCGGGATCAGATATTTAGAAACAGACTTGACAACCAGACAGAAACAGTAACTAAGCATTTCTTGTTTAACGGTTCGCGAACGACTAAAATCAAACTCAGTATCACTGACATCGCTATCTAAGACATGTTTCATGTTCTGCTAATTGACATTCCTCACGCAGTGTGTAGAGGCTTACCTGCCACCAAACAGAATTCGAGTGTTGGAGCATCATTGCCCCATGTCGCTGTGGTTCCACCCGCGGTCTCCAGGATACTGCCGGCAATAGCGTTCGTCGTTGAGCCGTCAAGACGCGGTGCCGCGTCTACAGAAGTTGGCGGACTGCTCGCGGGCGGCGGTAAACAACGACGGCCATGTCAAGTCCCGTCTTTCCAAACGTGTAATTCGAAATAAACTTCAACCGAAACAAACACAAAACTGATTTTCTTTCAGAAAATAGTCACCATGTCTTAACTGAACTTCATTCGAAACACGATGATTAAGTACGCAAAAACATAGATACTGCAGTTTTTGTTATAAGGAGTCGAAAATACTGTTGACAACAATTTAAACAGTTATAGAAATACTTCTACCGACATGACAACCGTTCTATGTCTTTCACTGACTGCTATATTCGAATGTTTTGCCTTTCCACAGACGACGGCTAAATCAAACCGCTTCACTGTGACAACACCTTGAAAGGATGCTTACAACGATTTCTATATGGCATAACACACCAAACATATTACTTTAACCCTTCAAAAACGAATTTCTTGTCCACTAACACTAAATATCCATGCATGTCGCTAACAAACCACTACCGTCTTCTGTTCGTTGCCCCGTACAACATTTGTAGGCGCATTTGATCAAACTGCAACCACGACTTTGGCAGAACCATAAACCGGTTTCGGCAAACTCCGCCATTGTTCGTGCATTCCCGCCGGGAAGCCGGTATTGGAATAGTATGAGATGATGTTTTTGAAGCCAAGCAGGGCGGAGTGGAGAGGTAGGGGGGACAGAGTTCAGTTCTCTTCACCTGACGTGAGCGGGGGTGGGAGAGTTTGAATTCTACGCGGTTTGATGGGTTGCCTGAACCAATGGCGGGGGCATGGGTAGGGGGATACACAGAGATGGCGGGAAAACAGAAGAGGGGTAACACAGATGCTGTGATGGGTGTTACGTGGCCCAGAGGGGTGAGGGGGAGGCACAAGTCATACTAAATGAGAAGTGATGGGCTGAGTAGTGAGAGAAGAGAGTAAAGGAGAGGCAGAGAGTGAGAGAATGAGAATCGATTGTTCAGCAAGCCTGGTCTACTAAGCAGGGGGTCCAAAAGCACCAGGAAACAAGAATAGCAATGCTACCAACTGCTGGTTGGAGTAATGAGTAACCTTTTTTTTCGTATGTCTCTCCACGTTAATATCACAGAAGGCCCTAGCACCACCGTCAAGCTTTTTGTTCGTAGGAAAGGAAAGATATCTGCCTGTAAGAAAAAAGAGAGGGTACGAGAGAAAAATTAGCGAGAGTTAGACGGTCACTCTCTCCTGTGTAGGAAGGTTCCTCGTGTCTCCACTGCGCACGTCTTCACGTCTTCCTCCGCTTAGCTTGAGGGTACGTAGAAAGAGAAACATCGATTGTACCGCGGCTTGGGTGTGGGAGTTCCTCAAATCAGTCCCGAAGCTTCTCTGTGCGGGCTTGCATATTGGCCGCATGTCATTCCTCAAGACTACGCCGTTATCAAGTTCTAAATACCATCACCAAGCTTGCCCGCCATAAACATATTGTGATCGTCAAACGCTTAGGATAATGCGACACAATAGTGCAACACGTGGAGCGAATAAAACCAGCTTTTTTTTAAGTGCGAGTGTGTGCGTGCGTGTACGCTGTATCTATAGCATACATAACACAATGTCATATCCGTTGTCACAGGAAGTAGGTAGGGTGTTGTAAGTGGTAAGTTTCTCTCGCAAAAGATCCATTTTGAGGGTCTCACTGTGTCATATCTTTTTCGTTTTTTGGAATGGCATCGTTAACATATTGCGATCTCACTTCAGCAGCATTAGAACACTGTGATTCAGTACTGTGGTAAGTGACACAATCTATTATACTTGAGTCTGAAACTGTTATGACCATGTGTTACCCGCTGCTGTTTTATCACTGTCTTAGGTACTGCTCGCTGCAGTTTTTAAACCTGCATTATATACAGCGTGGCGCAAAAATCACAGGTAACTTCTTAAGTATCCAGTATCAAGTGACAATTGCACCGCCCTGTATATGTATGCGTACAAAAATATGTTTGTTTCGTAATTTACCTGTTTTCCTGTGAAGCCAACGGTGTGATATTCAGAATGTTATGTAACTATGTTTAAAATATTATATGGGAATTTTATAGCGTGCATGGGTTAAATGTTAGTGTTATGTTAATTTGATGGATTCAGAGTTCGTACCGTGAGATAAGAAATGTTAGCAATAATGGATTCGTTGATAATGTGCATTATTAGTAAAAGAGAAAAGCCTGTTGCATTGAACGTATTACCGTTTCTGTCGCATATTAATTCTTATGATCGACAAGTGAATGATTTTAGCACCTGTTTAAAGTGAAAAATATTTTTAACGTCAGTGGTAAAGGTGTTTGCAAGTCACATTCCTCTCTCTGTTAAAACAGTAAATAGAAGTTACATCTTTATCCATCGGATGACACAGTTTGGAACACACAGCTGCCACCTGTGTCAGCCGATGAAAACTATATACCGATACAATATCCACACATAGTCATTAAACATCTACAGTATACTTACAGTAGGTATTCAGAATACATTGTTTATGTTGAAGACATGTGTCACAGCATAAAATGCAATTGCATGAATTTATGAAGAACGAAGGGACGCGTTACTCTTGAAACGGTAGCTTTGCTTTATATTATGAAGTGTGGGGCCATGCTTAATATACAGTAATATACAGAGTGGCGCATAAGTTACTTCAAACTATGTTTAACGACAGAAATTCCGTACATACGATAATTTCATCTCATGACACGGAAAAGAAGACAGTATGTGCAAGCGTTCGGGAAATATACGTGTCCGTGTCGAAGAAACATAATTTGAAAATTTCAAATAGTCAGTATTTGTAACTATTGTGTCAGTAAAGTTCAATTAACATGTTGCCTGTAGTATCAAGTGACTTCTGCGCTAACCTGTATTATGATCGCATAAGAAATGGGAAATGGATAATTATGTTGCTGTTGTAAATTCTGCTGCACACCCAGTTTCCTTTAAATACACAGTTCTGAATAATCAGGTTCATTGCAAATAATGTGACACTGAGGCTCGTACTTAACATATAAATTACACTGTGTAAGCAAAACGGCCGAATTTCTGAATGCCAAAGCAGGCTGCAGTTACACGCGTGTTATAATCACTGAACAAACAATTATGAACACTGGAGCACGTGATACTGTGACATCGTAAAGGTAAAGTTAGCCCTATAACATGGCATGAGGGCATGGAGAGGGCGCAGAGATGTAGCTGTTCTCTTTCTTTAACCTCGGCGCTAGCTGCGGGTGCGTGGTTAACGCGAAGCTTTACCCTCGGGAAAGAGACCTGGTACCCATTGTACAGGACACGGGGTGGGCCCCAGGGCAGGTCTGGACAGGTGCTGAAAATGTCGCCCCCACGAGGATTGGATCCCCGGAACGTCCAGCCCGTAGCGAGTCACGATACTGATTGACCTATCCCGGCCCACACACACTCACATCATAACAACCATTGTATGGGAGGTATCGAGTCCGAGTATCCGACATGCACAATCAGCTTCGGATCTTGTACATAGCTTTTTTTAAATAAATTAATATAAGAAATATGATGATAATTGTAATTACTGATAGCGTAATGGCAATTTCTCATACGCGCCTTGCATGCAGGCACATATCTTGCCTTTCAAGTACAGGATTATTTCTAAAATTAACCCTTTACAGAAGACGCGTATCTGTTTTATATATGGACTTAGTGCGTACCGCGCTGTAAACACTCTCCACTTCGGTTATAAAAACCAGTCTCTTAATGTTTTATAAGGCAAAAGTTGCTGTTTGTTCTGAGATCCGTACAAAACACATAAACGCAATGTGGGCACCACGTAGAATTTTTTAATGTTAAACCTGGTGGTATGTAAAGTTACCGCTAGGCTTTAAAAGGTTAATTTCAAATCTTTACCGCCCAAACACTGGCACTACTGACGACAGGATGTTATCACTAATGACATATATTTAAGAGGTATGGGCATTATTTATAATGTGGCGCGCAGACTTTTTTCCTCTTGATTTGGACCCACTACCCACAAGGCTGTTCACCACTTACTCATACTATATAGTGTCGATGGTAGGGCATTTGGTACAATGAAAATTGACACAGCCAAATCGAAGTATTCGGAGAACACCCTGTACCATTGTCACTAAAATCTTGGCTTTACACCTTATTTCAGTTATGCCTGGAGTAAAGCATTCAACCGCACAGGGATAATCTGCGGGTTTTTGGAGTTCTTTACAAAGTAAAGTAAAAAAAAAAACCTTTATGGGGGTCTTCTCTGTTAGTCTAACCTAATACCATTACGTAAAACGTTGAACAGATTTTTGTTTGTTCCGTAGGAGACACTTTCACAAAAAAAAATGCCGGGCAATTCCGATATTCAGCCACATTGGCCCCTAATAAAAATAGGCCATAAATAGGCCATAAACTGAAAAAGCCTCTGCAGCATACATACGAATACCGGCGACTGCGCAACAAACAACAAAATACACGATACATAAAAGGGACGCCAGCCGCACCTCATGAACACAGTAATAAGAGAATATCCACTCTTCAGAAAAATACAAAATAGTACAGAACGGTTCACACTTACGGTACATTCACGTAAATATAAATATCGAAAATAGGGATAATCAAAAACAGTAGGGGATTTAATTACTAAATTATAATAAGAAACACAGTATTGTGTGGTGATGGGTTTATGGACTTTACCCATCGTCCAAAGAGTAAAATATTAAAAATATTTAAAAAATTAAAATTTCTAAAATATTTTTAATATTTTACTCGTCGAACGATGGATAAAGTCCATAATCCCATCACCACTCAACATTATACACCATCGTCAAAACCTTTTAGAAGAAACGCAGTAGTATTTTAAAATTGTATGCACATAAAAGCTCTGGGATCCTGCAGTTTACAGTCCGATAAATTTGCTACTGCATGTTGTATGCTGTTTGTATACTTATCGAGAAACTGCCTGAAGATGGCCAAAAAAGTTAGTCCAAAGATGTAGCAGTAAAACCGATAATAAGTTACCGTTTTTCCTACTTCCTAACTAGTTGATTGTGACGAAATATTCTTATTATAGCAGAGCGGGTGGTATCAGTTCAAGTTTTAACGTACATTAACGTGGTTTACATAAAAACGAATATTAACATTAATATTGTCAACCCTCTATATTTCAAGCAACTTTTAAACAAAACCTACTAAAAGTAGAAGCGGAAGAAAATGGAATAAACGAGACTTTTGAAATCCGTTGTAATAAAAACGTCGCATCTGGTGGCATGCAAAGATAAAAATATATAATTGTAGCAACACAATATGGCGTGCGCAGATCTACGCTGCGCAAAAGCTGTAGCATGACTATCATGAAATTTCAGACCCATTTAAACGTCTGTGTACCCCCGCCTCTCCGCCACACTGCATCTCGCCGCCCACTCCTGTTGCCCAGGCACTCTTCCGGGCGGGGGGGGGGGGGGGCGGGGGGAGCCGGTAGTTGATATTTATCAGTCTCTTATCACCAGCAAGCCATGTCCGGCCAGCATTGTAGTGCTGTTAAAATACGTACATACTGCTGCCATTATCATTACCCATGATTCATTGCGGCTGGGAAGAGGAGACAATTGAGTAACTTGTTCCGTGTTGACGAGAGCCGAGTTCCGGTCCTAAGCGAGTGTCGATATTGGACGTTGAACGGGGCACGGGGAAAGATAAAAAAGTACGCCATGGTTGAGGATTGTGGAAATATGGCCGAAAACATCTTGGAATCGGGCTTTAATTTAAACGGCTAGAAGGTTCAGCGGACGCTACCCCACATATGTTCTATGGCCTAAAATCACATGAAATGATGAAATTATCATCGTAGACTAAGGATTAATGTTATTCACTCAGTTTTACTCTTCATTGTCTGACAGGTGGCGTTAATCGTCAGAAGGCCTCCATATGCGCATACTGTCACCTCTCAAGAGATTCCCAGTATCTAACAGATAATGGTAATCACATGGCTTCAATATATGCATATTTATAATAACTCTGTAAATGCATGTTCAAACGTCTTTGCCGCAAACTGGGTTGGGAGTCGTGGTTAAAGCTATGAATGTGTGTTTTTTGTTAGATGATAATGATTTTGGTGGTGCAGATTCCTGTACTCAGTATGTGCCCTGCTGTAACAGACATTTTCAGTTTGGCCATCTGCCTGTGTAGATTATTTAAAGACATGTGTTATCAAAAGGGGGTTTCCTTGTAGTTTCCATGACATGGAAATGCAGTGCAGTCAATATCAGTTATAGTTCGATGTTGCCGTTTTCAATACAGGCAGCAGAATGCATAGCAATATAGACCCTACTGACTGTACGTAGTTACCATTATTATGCCAAGTCGTACGGCAATGTGGCAACTTATGAACAGTTCACATCAAGTTCGAAGATGAGTCACACGACGGACTGATTCCTGCGTCACCGCAGACGACGCAGACAGGGTTGTTTCTACAACCCTGACAGATGGTGTTAATCGCAAGACGGCCTCGATATGTACATACTTTCACCTGTAAGAACTTATCGTATTTTCAACAGACCTTTTTCAATAGTAATATGCTATGTTACAACTCACGTCACTGTATCAGCGTTATCGAGGCTGGGTGTAGTCTATTTGACGACACCGTACCATGTGTAGGCCCTATCTACGCATAACGACAGGGGGCTATACGACAGTCCTTAATAACGATTCCTTAAGCACTAACTTCACGTGGCATCAAACAGGAGGCTGACTGAATGACAAATTGTGTAGGATGTAACATAAAGTTACTATGGCCTGTTTTAAAGGCGCAATCTCTGGATTTAGCTAGAGGCAGCGATGAAAATTCTGAACAACCTCCCGAGTCCGGAATCGAACCCCGGGATACGGGGCCTAAATTACCAAACCTGCAATCGTGCTTCTCATTACTGTTGCAATGAATTTTGTATTCTCCAACTCTTATACGGTGAATTTCATTTTTAACGTGGAACTTAGCACTGAAGAGCCGGTGGTGTCAAGTTCGTTCTGTAGCAGTCCGTCATTAAAAAGAACGCCCTGTATTCGACATTTACGACTTAAGAACTTACTGCACATAATTCGCTACTTTACCATTATTTCATTTCGAGACACGTCATGTAAGTAGCTACCGCCACTAATGGCATAACGTTCATACTAAATTTCGTGAAAACTTGTCGAGTGGTTCAAACGGTGAAACAGCACAAATACAGATAACCGCGGTGTTCTCGTTGGTCTAGCTTCTTTATTTAAGAAGTATCAGTTGAGTAACAACAGCAAATTGATCTTGTATGGACATGGAAACTCAACACATTTACATATGTATTGGGATACTTTCTCAAAGAAATGATCAAGCACAACCAACTTCCCCTAATTTGATTTTATTTCCCCTCGGAGGGGAAGGCCTTCCCCCCCGATTATGTAGAGCCTGTTCTGTTCTTGGATACGAAGAGCCTGAAGATGGCTTCATAAAAGCCGAAACCTGGTAGCTCTGAAATAAAGTCGGATTAACAGGAAGTTGGTTGTGCCTGATCATTTCTTTGAGAAAGTGTCCCGTATTAAAACGCCAACTGGGATGACGAACCTAAAGCGTACATATGTATTGTTTTTGATGAAGGTGACGCCATCTCTGTCGTTGTAATTAAGAACGCCATTAAGACGTACGGGGAACTGGAGGGAAACACCTGCGGCACTATCGGGCGTCTGTTGCTTTAACCCCAGAATTCACTGCAGTAACCATATTTGGCCCTTTAAGTACGAAGCGTATCTGTTTTATATAAGGACTCAGTGCGTACCGCGCTGTAAACACTCTCCACTTCGGTTATAAAAACCAGTCTGTTAATGTTTTATAAGGCAACAGTTGCTGTTTGTTCTGAGATCCGTACAAAACACATAAACGCAATGTGGGCACCACGTAGAATTTTTTAATGTTAAACCTGGTGGTACGTAAAGTTACCGCTAGGCTTTAAAAGGTTAAACCATTTTTATGTCATTCACACCGTGCACATGCTTATAATTAATACATCAACCAACTTACGCACTTAATAAAATACATTCAGAAGTATAAAACTGCTACATGTTTCGGCACCGGGGTGCCATCATCAGGGAGTTATTCGTAACGAAGGAGTACAAGGCCAACACACAATAACTAGATAAGCCAGCTGGCCTTATATGCCTTTGTTGAGAGTAACTCCCTGATGATGGCACCTCGGTGCCGAAACACGTAGCAGTTTTATACTTCTGAATGTATGTTATTAATTGCATAAGTTGGTGAATGCATTAAGCATGTTTAACCCTTTAAAGACGAAGCGTATCTGTTTTATATAAGGACTCAGTGCGTACCGCGCTGTAAACACTCTCCACTTCGGTTATAAAAACCAGTCTCTTAATGTTTTATAAGGCAAAAGTTGCTGTTTGTTCTGAGATCCGTACAAAACACATAAACGCAATGTGGGCACCACGTAGAATTTTTTAACCCTTTAAAGACGAAGCTTATCTGTTTTATATAAGGACTCAGTGCGTACCGCGCTGTAAACATTCTCCACTTCGGTTATAAAAACCAGTCTCTTAATGTTTTATAAGGCAAAGTTGCTGTTTGTTCTGAGATCCGTACAAAACACATAAACGCAATGTGGGCACCACGTAGAATTTTTTAATATTAAACCTGGTAGTACGTAAAGTTACCGCTAGGCTTTAAAAGGTTAAACCAATTCGTACAGTGAAAACAATTCGCCAAATTTAGTATGTTGTTTCATGAGCCAGTCCACAGCATCTCGCGGGTCGGATATGGCGCATGGGCCACTAATTGAATAGTCATGGGCTACAGTGTATCAGAAAGCAGGGACTCGCCCAGGTGATTATTAATAAAGTACAGCCTGGTTAGGGTTGTCATTAATGTTATCATCATCATCAGTCATTTCACGTTCGCATTGTCATTAATGGTATTTAACATTTTTGCAGTCTAGTTTGCGATCTCTAGTCTGTGGGCTGATGATGTGTTAAGTGAAAAACATTCAGAAACTCGTATTTAAAAATTCAGTAACTCAGGAATGGTAATTCGTGTTCTTGCGCATCAGGTGAACCCCCCCCCCCCCCCCGAAACCCATATCTCAGTCCCTAATATAGTGAATCATAAGGGATCAGAAGAAAATATAATTCAATTTAGTTATCCGCATATGACCGTAAGGGATAAGTAATGCATTCAGCACATTTTCGCTTTGAAATTTTTGACCCAGGGAATCCTCCAATTGATACGGACCCACTGCTAATCCTGCGTTTCTCAATACGTAGTTCCATCAACATGAGCAACGCTGGGCATGCGTGTTCTAATATGAGAGATTTATCGGTCAAACACCATAATTATTACTAGTTGTCGCCACTGTGCTGTGTGAATGCGAGGGATAGACAAAATTCGCAATAATTTAGTACAATGAACCATCCTAATGTACTGGTAACCATTCATATTCCGTCAATAGTGCAATAATGAGAATAAATAACCGTGCACGTGTACTGGTAAAGTTATCCTGAAATGATTCCAGACAATTTTACAACATTCCTGTTTAACATCTAACAATATCTGATCATGCTTATGAATTCCTAGATTGTGGCGACAGTTGATGTGAAGTCATTTCCTGTGGATAGCGCATTTCTTTCTTGTGACATGTTGCTCGGAAATGAGTTAATCCTGTTAGGAACAATTTATGTAATTCAAACGTCAATTGGCAGTCATTACGGTAAATGTGACAATTTTAAAGGATGACCAAGGCGGTGGCCGGTATTTGATTTGAGATAAACATATTTACGTGTCTCTTTGTGTATGTCGTACCTCACGATGGCCTTCTCACCGCGGAGGCCTGGGTTCGTTACCATTCCGTGGGATTTGCCATGGACAAAGCGGTACTAGGAAAGATCAAATACCATAATACTCAGTCCCAACAAAATGCACTATATTGTTCCCCGATATTCTGTATTATAATATCTTGTTGATCACTCCTATATGTTTCGACCCCTCATGGGATCTTCATCAGGGATTTATATCACGGTAATCCTTCACAAAACTGAACTAGCAATACATATACACATTAAAAAACGTAATTTAACATTTAAATATTTATTTGTGTTTATATTTTAATTAATTTAATGTTTCCTAACATTAATTTCCAGTATACCAGGATCCATTACACAACAAACGCCTTCATCTTAAATGATGGACTTTTTGTATGTTTTTAATGTGTCTATGGATTGCCAGTTCAGTTTTGTGAAGTATTACTGTGACATAAATCCCTGATGATGATCCCATTGGGGGGTCGAAACATGCAGGGTTGATCAACAAGGTATTGTAATATAGAATATCTGGAAACAATAGAATGCATTTGTTGGGACTGAGTATTTCGGTTTGATTGTCGACAATGCACAATACAAACAATGTAAAACTGGGCTAGATATGTCTCTGAATAAACACAGTTTTGAGTTTTACTGTGCCAGTCATGATTCCAGTATCTTCTATGTTCATCTGCCTCGGTCTGTGACTTGTGGGATAATTAGCCCTCAATTTACAGCCTCATTGCTCACCCGGGACATAAATTTGAAAAGCTATGTACTTCCCCAGCTGAAACCGCTCAGTGGAATTAAATCTTTTAAATATGAACAAAAACAGTGTGAGAGTACTTCACTGTCGAATGCTCCCCGACTTCCAAAACACTTGCTTTTTGCAAGGTTCTCAAGCTTCGCCCGTTTTTCCTTCTGTTAAGAGCAACATGTACATGAAGATTAGTTTGGAGCATAAATAGAATGATACTGACAGGGTAAAACGGAAGTACTCGGAGAAATACCTGCCCCGGTCCCGCTTGTCCACTACAAATCTCACATGGACTGACCTGGGATCGAACCGGGGCCTCCGCGTTGACAGGCCAGCGACTAACCGCTGGAGCCATGGCACGGCCTTCCAGTACGAAACGTAAGTTCATTATATTTAAATATAAAGTCCGTACCGCGCAGTAAACACACTCCGTCTCGGTTATAAAAACCAGTCAGTTAATGCTGTATAGGGAAATAATCGCTGTTTGTTCTGAGATCCACACAAAACGCATAAATACACTGTGTGGGCAGAACGTATATTTAAAGATTCAGGTCGTACCGCGCAGTAAACACACTCCGTCTCGGTTATAAAAACCAGTCAGTTAATGCTCTATAGGGAAATAATCGCTGTTTGTTCTGAGATACGTAGGATTACAGAACACATACATGCACTGTGTGGGTAGACAACAGAATTTTTTTTATTTGGAACCTGATGGTACGTAAAGTAAAAACAGGGCGTTAAATGGTTTGTGATATTAAAGCAAACTGGTTAACATATGGTTACGTGCTGCCCGCAGTAACCCTTTCAGAAATTCTACATTCGGTCACACAATGTATTTATGTATTTCGTATGATCCTCGCAATACAGTATTAATACACTAGATTTTGTAATGGAGAAGCGGTGTTTTCTGTGAAGTAGGAAATTGATTTTTTAAACATAATGTAGGTTAATTTCAGGTTTCAAAGGGGCACGGCGCACGTGTGTGTTCCGTATTTTCTTTCATTGCTGTAACGCAAATAGTAAGCCGATGATGAATTCCACAGTCCGGACTATAACTGACTAAGAACAATGACTTACGTTTCAGGATGTCAGTTATATTGAGAAAACATCAAGGCAGGAAGCCAGGGAATTGCGAACGCGATGTCTAAACATATAACCGGCTAATTACGTACTATATATATATATAGTTTATATTAGTCCATTAACATTTCAATACGTTCAGTACAGAGTGCACGTGAAATTAACCGGTTTATAAAAATGTGTTTTTCACGAAAAAATTGTAACACTTATAGTTTTACAAGAGCTGGACGACCGATAAATTCTTTTCATTCCTGACGGAGGAAAAAGATTTTTTTCTGTTTCACAGAATCTAGACCGGCTGTGGGGCCCACCCAGCATCGTTATTCAGTGATTACCTTTGGTTCTTCCCGCGAGGGTAACCCTTCATCTAATGCCAAGGTTGAGAACGAGTGGAGCTATTCCTCCACTCCACCGTATAGTTCAAGGCGTGATAAAGAGTAAACCGGGCTCCGTAGCTGTAACAAAGTGATTAACACACCGACCTTTCATCTGTGCGACAAATTAGAATTTGATTTTAGGCTTGCACAGCGATTTGTCAGTGGTGATGTTGGTTCTGCTTGTTGGTAATGTCCGTGTAAGCAAATGGGGTCTTGCCGTTGGTTCTGAGGAACATTCTGCCTCCATCTTCAGGGTAGGGGAGTCAATCATGATGGCTACCAGTTGGCATTGGCTTGCGCACAGCCTCCCTCGTCTTGTTTTCCCATATGTGTTAACATTTCTACCCTGAAGATGGAAGAAGCAGGTTCCCTCCCTCCAACACTTTCGCAACACATCCAAGTTCCACAAGGCAGCTCCAACCAAAAACTGGTTCAATATCAGTAATACCATCTTAACACCGCTTGTGCTTAATTAAAAATGGCAACCAAAAAATACAATTCACTAATCCCTTCCGTAAATTATTAAATACATTTTTTGAAATGCTCTATTTTCCCATTACATTCCATTTGAACAATTATTGATTATGCAACTACACGAACCTACTTTCAATAATACAGACTTACATATATTATAATGTAACCCAGGGGTGCACAAATCCTTGCGCCAGATCAACGTGGCGACTACATTTTTCACGGTGGCGTCTAATATTTGTGGGTCCACAGTAGGGCACTTGCGTCACGTCAGTCTTCTGATGCCTAGAATTTTGAGGCGGCTCCAACATTAACCCTTTAAAGACGAAGCTTATCTGTTTTATATAAGGACTCAGTGCGTACCGCGCTGTAAACACTCTCCACTTCGGCTATAAAAACCAGTCTCTTAATGTTTTATAAGGCAAAAGTTGCTGTTTGTTCTGAGATCCGTACAAAACACATAAACGCAATGTGGGCACCACGTAGAATTTTTTAATGTTAAACCTGGTGGTACGTAAAGTTACCGCTAGGCTTTAAAAGGTTAATGGAAAATTTGTACACCCCTGATTTAACATATGTATGTATATACGAGTAGACCTTGGAAATTCCTGGTAATTCCCTTTGTTGACTCCGTACGGGTTTTCTCTGATGATAGCCATTTCGATGCCGAAACATGTCGGCAACACATCCCCTTCCAGTGTACTTCCTTATATTCCCCTCCAGTCGTCTAGTGTAGTCAAGAAAGTTTGGTGGCCGATCCCAGTGGCCGCGCGGCCTAAGGCGTTGGCCTGCGGCCGAGTGCTTGCTGGGATCGTGGGTTCGAATCCCACCAGGAGGCATGCATGTTTGTCTCGTATGAGTTTTGTGTGTTGTCAGGTAGAGGTCTCTGCGACGGGCCGATCCCTCGTCCAGAGGAGTCCTACCGACTGTGGTGTGTGTCTGAGTGTGATCAAGTGAAAATAAACAACCTCGACACCTGCTGTGAGTAGGTAGAAGAGGTAAGGACTGCGAAACGTAAGTTTGGTAGTGATTATCAGTTGAGATTCGCTTGCGATAGGCGCTTTTGGCCTGTTATGACGGGCCAGAGGGGTATGGAGAAGGGATACTACTGTAGGCAGAGAGGATGAAGCCCCCAAGTGCTCCCATCCATGGGACATCTTTCTGTGGCTTCAGTATAGACGCAGCTAAGTGGCGACTGTACCGTTCTGGCATTACGGTAAGTCGGCTGGACTGCTGGATGGGGCCAGGCGCTGCTCTGGACACAGTCTTGGTCCAGTTTGGTATCGAACCTCATTCATCCAGCCCGCAACGTAATCATTATATTCACATATAGGTTTCACCCCCCCCCCCCCGACAAAATGAGTGTCACGGGGCAGATACTGAGGTATGAGTGACCATTCGCTGTAGCCATGGTAACTGCCGTTCACTAATGATCCCGACGATGCATTTGTGTCTGTGGCGGTGAATGCGACATATGTAGAATATTGCGGCGGCATGGGGGTGCGGTTGGATGTATGTATCAGTATAGAACTAACTAAACCCCCTATGAGACACATTGGAATATGTGTAATATAGTGTGGTGCTTATGAAGCAACTATCCGTCAGTTTATTTTCTCCTCACTACAATATAGTGTTTTTCTTTTGGGTTTTTCATAATCTTAGTTTAATTTCATTTTTTTTACAATGGTGCAACAGCCCCTAGTGAGCCAGGGCCTCCTGATTGTCGAGGCTTCACGATCACACTCAGACACACCACACTCGGTAGGACTCCTCTAGACGAGTGATCAGCCCGACGAAGAGACCTCTACCTGACAAACACAAAACGCTCACAAGAGACAGACATCCATAACCCCGGTGGAATTCGAACCCGCAATCCCAGCAAGCGTTCGGCCGTAGACCCCCGCCTTAGACCGCGTGGCCACTGGGATCGGCTTTATTTTCATTACTGCTACAATAATTATACGTTTTTGTGGTAGATTTTTACATTTGACTTAATAAGGGGTTTAACGCCGTATGTAACTAACTTGTGTAGCCTGTCCCGATCCTTAAGTTGGCAAGCCCACCAAAACAAACACAAGTCAAGGATAAAGATGGAAAGACCAAGAACACGTTCCGTTAAAAAATTCTACGTGGTGCCCACATTGCGTTTATGTGTTTTGTACGGATCTCAGAACAAACAGCAACTTTTGCCTTATAAAACATTAAGAGATTGGTTTTTATAACCGAAGTGGAGAGTGTTTACAGCGCGGTACGCACTGAGTCCTTATATAAAACAGATACGCTTCGTCTTTAAAGGGTTAAAGGAACAGCTCTTAAGAACTCAGCCTTCGTTATTTTCATAATGACGATGCAGTACGTTGCTTGACGTTTCCGTTCTTCTGGTATGTGACGCTGCGTCACCGGATGACTGATGCCCGACGTTTCGACAGATGTGATTTGTCTCATCTTGAAGGGTCGAAATGTGCATGAGACCATCATGTTCTCGAGACGTCGAGCACCAGTCATCGTGCGTTGCGGTGCCACCCCCCCGGTTGAGTGAAGACCGGAAGCAACGTACCAAAGCCACCGGAAGCAACGTACCAAAGCCCAACAGCTCGCTAGTATGTCACGTAGTGGTACATATCAGCTGTGAATGTTATCGCAAATTGTGTCTTCCGAGGCACACAAATTCAGATTACTCTAGGCTGGCGTCCCCGGAATTATTTGCAAGGCGTACATGATAACTTGAAGGTTGAGACATGCTGCAATAATGAGAGCAGTCGATCTAGTCCCCGCCCTCCTTGTCTTTTCAGATGACGTGAAAACACCTGACGAATAGGAAATCTCCTGACGAAATTTGATGCCCAAACAGCTGTGTTGTAACTTGAGAGGAGCGGTGCTGTTGCTACACTCCACTGTAGCCCCAAAGCAACTTCCATAGCTATGGTATCGCATCACGTGGTACCTTCAACATTTTCGCGTGGGGTACAGACTGTCTGCCCAAACTGTAAGAGGCTGGCCCTTCCATGGCACTGAATTTCATTTCTGAACAGGAAACAAGCAAAAGTCCCACATACCTAGAACGCACTGCTGTAGTGATCGCCTTGTGACTGTACAGACGCACCCCGACTTACGACGGATTTCCGTTCCGACGTTCGGGTCGTAAGTCGGAAATGTCTTCTACGCATACGCCCACTGCCCGACTTGTAAAATGTAAACACTCTTCAGTTACACAACCAAGACCTCGTTTTACGCCTCTTTGCACTAATGCCCCATACCAGTTTCCACCACATCTTAATTAACGCCCGCTCAGTTCCGGTTTAACCGTCATTGGCTGGTTTATTTCAACTGAAGTTCTTTTTCTTATGGGACTGTCATTTTTTATTTACGCCCGCTTTTTCAGGAACACGACTACGGCGTAAAACAAAGTCTTGGTATACAGAATCATAGTAAACTGGCGAAAACAAAAACAAAGGGACCAGAAACATTACCGACTCTTACGCACGCGCAGTGCAACGACCAACCGCCGACTGCAACGTGGTCGTTAAGTCGGGGGACTACTGTAGTTCTTGAGCAACGAACGTTTAGGGTACGCAGGACCCAACATTGTAGTGCTTAATTTCAGTAAAACAGTTCCACTTGTGGGGTACGGCATTTCCTACGAGCTGGCAGTGTTCCTTGGTCATTTGTTGAAGGAAGGGGAGGGACGTGAGGTAGTGTTTATTGGGTGTATCAGAGAAGGCTCCTGTGGCCAGTAACACACCTCACTGCGGTTCTTTGCTAAACCAATTGTCACGTTTTGGAGCAACATTTTTTAAGTGTTTTGTTCCACGACGCTGTCAGCTGTAAGCTGGAGTACATGAAGCAGGTAAGAGACGGGGGGCGGAGGGGGGGGGGGGGTAGACGTATAGCTCCATTCATTCTTAACCTCGACATTAGATGGAGGTGAATCGTTAACTTCATGGACCGACCGTCTTATGCCCGGGAAAGAACCCGGATACCCACTGAATAGGAGACCGGGTGGATTTCAGTACCGCTCTGGACGTTTCGGAGAAAAGTCTCTCGCGCCCCTACCAGGACTCGAACCTCGAACGTCCAACCCATAGCCTAGTCGCTATGCAGACTACGCTGCCCCGGCTGCTGGAGTATACCAAGCATAAACGCTGTGTATTTGGTAACTGTCATGGAGTTGCTATTTCAAAGTCACAAGTAAATGCAAGTCGAACCCGGTTATTACATCGGTTTATACGACACCTCGTTCAGATCGTCAGATATTCTGTGGTGTCAGTTATTTCCTCACTGTTAACCGTGACATTATACTCCTTGGTTACATCAACACTCGCTTATAACGACGCAAAATATTCAGTCCCTTTTATGACGTTATAACCGAGTTCGCCTATATATTATACATATATTTTTAAAACGTCAGACGAGTTCAAATCATTAATACTCTGAATACGAAGGCATTTTTCTCCAAAACGTCGGTAAGTCTGTATCAAACTACACGACGTCACATCCCAGACGACAGTAACCACTTATTCTTAGATTTAAAAACTGTGCACTTTGCCCACAGAGCGTGTTACGGCTTCGTACCATACTCCTAACAAACAGTGGTAATTCGCGTAAACGGTGTTACGTGGTTCGTCTTTGTGTTTGAGGACACGGTGTCTTCTGTGAAGCATGAAATTACTTTGTAAAATATAATTACACGGACGTCAGGCTTTAAATATTTTTTAATTGTTAAGCTCAAAATTGTTAGGTTTATGACACCGGGTACACAGGTGTGCATGTACCGACGTTTCGGGTGAATTTACTGCCCCCACCTATATGACATTCCAGAAGAACATTCCCTCTAATTTTTTTACAGCTTCGCGGACCTGCTACTGCTGTGAGCAGAAAATTTTTGCACGACCTAACGATTGCGTGGCACTTTAAAACTTTTTTGTAATATGCATGATAGGAATATTTACAACGAAACCTGAAAAATTCCAGCAGCGCGGCAACAATTCAGTGTGCGTGGGAACAGTCCAGTTAACTGCGCGGCCGCGCAGCTTAGAGGGAGCATTGCTCCAGAAGAAAATAATTCACATCAGGGGTACACAAATCCTGGGCGCTCGGCCGACTAAATTTCGTGCGGTTTCACCTAATATTTGCAGCATAATTACTGTAGTCTTTTCCCGTAAATACAAAAATGTGTATAAGTTCACATGCGCCGAGCATAAAGCGCCCAGACGACCGTGAAGTTCAAAGGTCATTGCAGAACTGATTCCTCACTATTGAATTTGCTTCATGCCATCCTTCTGGCGACTAGAATTTGGGAGATGGCTCCTAGAATTTTTGCAAAATTTGAGGACCCCTTGTCTGTACCATAATAGCTGTCAGACCCTCAAATATCGGTTTTTAAGTACCCCACCGATATTAGGTGAAGGGCACAAATTTCAAGGCTCCTCCAGTTCCATCCAGCACTTAATAAATTATTGCAAGACGCATTTCCACAGCCATGTTCGAACGCCAGCAGCAACCAGACTGTTCGGATGTGTCTACATGAATCAGCGGTAGGCCCAGAGTCTGTGCTGACACGTGTATCGCAAGTTGCATATCGTAAGGGGCTGGGGTGTCTGACAGTGACACATCTGTGGCTGAAACCACGGTGATGCAAGACAATAAATTGATTATATGTCGATGTACGAGCTTCGTACGTTTTGAGTTGTCAGTCTGAATTGATATTCAAAGCCGGCATGGCTCAGTCTATAAAGCAAATGGCTACGGGCTGGGCGATCGTCGTTTGTTTCTCGAAACTGTTACACTGATACAGTGTAACTCGGGTATAACGACATCGGTTTATATGCGACCTCGCCTATAGTCAGGTTTTCTTTGGTACCAATTAATTCCTCACTTTTAACCATAACATTATATTCCTCGGTTATAACAACAGTCGTTTATAACGTCTCAAAATATTCAGTCCCTTTCGTGACGTTATAACCGAGTTCGACTGTATGTCTATTGTGGAGGCACGCCAGAATACCACTAGTTCTATTGTGACTTCCTCACTCTTTCCTCGTCAGTTCTTGGAAATTACGTTACCAAATCGTACCTACTCATTCATGACAATTTTTCCGTATCGTCCATCACTGTACAGGTGCCACAAAAATCACTTGACGTTACGAACATATTTTTAAGCACCGAGTGTCGTGTAGATTTGGCAGCATGGAGCAACTGAAAAAGCAGATAGAGGTAACCTCGTTTAAAACTGCATAATTTGCAATACCGTTAAGACGGGGAGTGTCTGTAGTCCTACGTCCTTCTTGGACGTCGTCGTCGTCGTCGCGTCGTCGTCGTGTAACTGACTACAGTAAATCCCGAAATAATGTTACCGATACGGATTTCTATTATTCGGCGTTCTTTTTATCTTGCTCCGACTCTAGTAATAGACATTTTTAACATTCGTTCTTGCGTGCTGCTGCTTGTTTTCTGCTGTTAACTTCATATAAATAAAAAAAATGATTTTGCTACTTCACGACACTCTCAGTTGCTGAGATTATATAAGCGTCGGTGATAAATGAATGAGTATGAAGCATTACTGGAATGGTGCCGACGTGGAAAAAACGAAAGTACCTGGAAAAAACCTGCCCCAGTGACATTTCTTGCCCACACAAATCCCACTGGCCTAGAAGTGAACGCGGGCCCCTGCCGTAACATGCGGGCATCTGACCACTTAAGCATGGTAAGGCTTCCGTAAGAAAAAAGGCCATGTCAGGCGAAATTGCAGTACCAAATGAAAGTCATCATATAAATTATATTAAACCATTGTTCATGTCGGTATATATAGTTGAAATCTCAACTTTACATTTTTCATGAAATAAGATAAGCTGAATTCATTAAACTTTTTGAGCAGATACAGCTTACACATAAAATAATAAAAATATGGGTTTAAAAATTTAATAGCTAAAAGTTAAAATCAACGTGTAGTGCGTCCGGGTGAAAGTGACAATTCTGTAGCATCTTGTTTTGGCCTCGAGAGGGGGCGTCCTGTATCTATAGAAAGCTAGTGTTCCAATTTTTAACAGTTTTATACAGCGTGATTTTGGTTTTGCTAGTTAGGAGCCCCTTCACCATAGATACCTCTGCAGTTGCATTAATGCCCCCTTGTACGTACAACTTGGCTGCTGTTTTACTGAAAGCTTTGATTTCCCGTATATGACTATGCACACCGAATTACATACACGGGATTCAGCCAGACAGACTTCTACTAGCATTGATAAACGTATGCAATCAATATGTGCAACTGAGTAAGCGAGGCGCACTGGCATGCTGGAATGCCTTACATTCCTGTATTGTATACATTATTATAGATCCGTTTGTCTGTCTGTCCATTACTACTGCAGCAGTCCCTGGGATGACTGAAGGTGTGCATGCACGGTTGCTATCACCAACACCAGTCCTGCCCTGCATAAAGTGTTATGTTGCACACTGTCCATTGCTTCAGCGGTTGTATTTAATAAACATGACATTTCGACAGTTGGCTCCAGTTCCTTCTTATAGTGTAGATGTGTCACTACACAGACAGACGGACGTGTTTTGATTGTTTAAATGCGCGTTCGCAAAACAAGTACGAAAAGTGACTACTGGCTTCGTCATGTCTGGCTGGCTCGTTGTCAGTATGGAGCAGAGCCATTATAACAGGACAGATTTTCGTGAAATCTCATATTTGCGATTTTTTTACTAAAATCTATCGATATCTTCCGATTTTTATTAAAATTGGGCAAAAATAACAAACTTCACATGAAGACCCATGTACGTTTACAATAAATCACACTGGAATCGTCCTGCATAACCGAAATTGTATCCTCTGTGAGGTAGGCACTGAGGCCGAAGCAAGAATTCTTTATACTTGGGACGGACTGTGTGCTCTGAGAGGTACGGTCTGAGGCTGCAGGAACTGTGAAGCATCGAGTCAACTCATTTTATTAACCCTTTAAAGACGAAGTGTATCTGTTTTATATAAGGACTCAGTGCCTACCGCGCTGTAAACACTCTCCACTTCGGTTATAGAAACCAGTCTCTTAACCTTTTGAAGCCTAGCGGTAACTTTACATACCACGAGGTTTAACATTAAAAAATTCTACGTGGTGCCCACATTGCGTTTATGTGTTTTGTACGGATCTCAGAACAAACAGCAACTTTTGCCTTATAAAACATTAAGAGACTGGTTTTTATAACTGAAGTGGAGAGTGTTTACAGCGCGGTACGCACTGAGTCCTTATATAAAACAGATACGCTCTGTCTTTAAAGGGTTAATGTTTTATAAGGCAAAAGTTGCTGTTTGTTCTGAGATCCGTACAAAACACATAAACGCAATGTGGGCACCACGTAGAATTTTTAATGTTAAACCTGGTGGTATGTAAAGTTACCGCTAGGCTTTAAAAGGTTAAAGACGAAGCGTATCTGTTTTATATAAGGACTCAGTGCGTACCGCGCTGTAAACACTCTCCACTTCGGTTATAAAAACCAGTCTCTTAATGTTTTATAAGGCAGAAGTTGCTGTTTGTTCTGAGATCCGTACAAAACACATAAACGCAATGTGGGTACCACGTAGAATTTTTTAATGTTAAACCTGGTGGTATGTAAAGTTACCGCTAGGCTTTAAAAGGTTCAAAAAAGGATCTACTTGCACATACAAAGCGTAAGTATAACATGTTGCACTGAACAAACAATACCAAAATAACATCCAGTCAGCTTTTAAGAAACATCGATTGTAAATCTCCCTGATTACGATATGTCGATTATGATCGATTGTAAAGCCCTTGCTAACACACGGAGATATCTTAGAACGTGTGTTAAAAATCCTCCATGATTTCTGGGAAGTATTCACACACGTAGCATCTGTAGAAAATAACAGAACGGAGGCGCCATAAGTGTTGCGCGCTACCATCGTTCCCTGATTTGTTTTATATTCGTCTGAAAGGCGGGACTGAAGCCTGGAACAGGCACGGGTTAGGTACCGAACGCTGGACCTGATTCCTAAAACAAGAGCAATGGAAAAGGACTTTAGAGTAGGGTACAGCCAATAACATACGACGGCGGGGGGGGCCCCCCCCCCCCATAAGGTCCGGGCACCAGGTCGCCGTCGCGACTAGATTTTGTACTCTGACGCCTAATATTTGTTGGCCTTCAGTATGGAACTTACTTCATGTCACCCACTCGCACGTAGAATTTTAATGTGGCTCCTGGATTTTTGAAAAACTTTTTCACACCTGCCTTACAATGTAAGTTGAGTCAGGTATAGAAGCGTCGCACTGCATCTATGACTCAGTGGGCAGTCACTGCTGTTTTATGCAACGAAAGCACCACGCGACCTTTCAGTGCAACCAGCAATCTGAAGACGACATATTAGATGTCAAAAAGTTTTACCCTGTCCATGTACGGGAAAGGTTGTCTGCAGGATTTGGCTTTTTACTGAACATAACTCAGCTTTGAAACAGTTAACACCACTTGCAAGCTGTGCACGTGTTAGGCAGCTACACACTGAAACTGCAAAATCACACTCAGGAACCAAGACACGGTGTCGTCACTGCAAATGGCTGATCTCAGTAACAAAGGCCTATAAACACGCTAGGCTTGCAGGGATTACGCCGGGCTATTGAATTGAGCAGTGATTTCACCTGCTAATGGCTCCGTAGAATATATGATAATTTAGCATGAGGGCCAAGATACGGAGAATTGTTATGCATCGACAGAGACTAGACAGGCTATAGATAAAATACCACTCTGGCGTCAGTATGCACAGTAAACAGGCCCGATACTCTATCGCCTGCAGATAAAGCTACGCGTAAACGTTGCCATTTAAATAGCTGAATATAAATGTAAAATTGTCCCTCTGCTTATTTAAGTACAACGCCATGAAGGCACATGAAGAAGTGGAGATAGGTTCCCAGCCGCTTTACCACTGGGGAGAAAACAACCCGGTACTCATTAAATAGGAAGCTGGGTTGGCCCCAGTGTCGGTCTGGACGATTCGGTGAAGGCCAAAATCCTTTGTCCGTGCTGGAAATCAAACCACGATACCTCGGCTGTGAAATTCGAAGCGTGGTCATTATACTGACAGAGCTATCCGGCAATTATTTTGACTTGGGTGCCGGCTCATGCTTTTTCGATGACCGTGGAGCAAAGAACTTCGATAAAAAGAATTGTACAGAGATCGTCATTCTTCTGGTGTATGACGCTGCATCACTGCTTGATTTGTATCCGACGTTTCGAGACAACACAATGGTGTCATCCTCAAGGGTCGAAATGTCCATGTAGACTCAAAAGATATCTGTAGTTACAAACTGTTAAATGTCTGTCACTTATCTCCTCTAATTCAACACAATTTATCTTTACTAATATAAGAAAAAGCTAACTCATTACAGGCCTGGACAGGCCCGTGAGGTTCCAGGTGGTTGAGGCTCCCAGAATTTGTAGACAATCGGCCTACGCACGGGCCGCCTTTACCCACGAGGAGATACTCCTGGTACTCATTTCTGTTAGAGGCTGAGTCGACCTCAGGGCCATAGTGAGGCCGGAAGGATTATGTCAATGAAAAATTGCAATGACACCATCGGGAATCGAACCCGCGACCTTCCGGTTTGTAGCGCAGTGCCTCAACAAACTGTGCCACCGCATCCCCCATCTTTACTAATAGTACACTAGAAATCACCGTTGTGCATAGCAGCACGTCATGAAGACGTATAGTGGAGTGGACGTAAAGATATATACATCATTAACCTTTTAAAGCCTAGCGGTAACTTTACGTGCCGCCAGGTTTAACATTAAAAAATTCTACGTGGTGCCCACATTGCGTTTATGTGTTTTGTACGGATCTCAGAACAAACAGCAACTTTTGCCTTATAAAACATTAAGAGATTGGTTTTTATAACCGAAGTGGAGAGTGTTTACAGCGCGGTACGCACTGAGTCCTTTTATAAAACAGATACGCTTCGTCATTGAAGGGTTAATATTGACACTGGATAGCTAATCCTGGCCAGTTTCATGTTTCAGCCACTTAGAAACCAGAAAACAGACTGTGGTGCACGTAAGGCAGAAGGTGCCCTTGCTGCAGTGTAGTACCGTCAGAATCCTCCAAGTTTGAACTGTAGAATGTGATAAAGACTGGATCACTTCAGGACGCTCCTTCTAGTGTAAAGTCATGCCACATCCAATGGCCGGGAAGGTAATTGTGAACGATGAGGAAGGGATGATTTGAAAGTCAGAAATCACGGCATGTGTTGCGCTATCCCGAAATTCGAGTGAACGGACTAAGGAAAAAATTATACACTTGTGAGTAAATCTGGTAACCGGGCTGACATTCCAAACGCGTGTACGTACTGCACAGCAACCACTACGAACTCGGGAGCGTTACGGGCACGTAAATACGCTCGCGACGGTCTGGCATTGACAACAGTGGGGAACAGGTTTATAAATAAAAGCGAGCCGGCGCTTGCGTCGGGCTTACACGGCGTCATATAATGAACGCCCTCCATATCGAAATACAGAATGCCGCAAAAGACACTTGTCACTAGCGGTAACATGTTAACCTTTTAAAGCCTAGCGGTAACTTTACATACGACCAAGTTTAACATTAAAAAATTCTACGTGGTGCCCACATTGCGTTTATGTGTTTTGTACGGATCTCAGAACAAACAGCAACTTTTGCCTTATAAAACATTAAGAGACTGGTTTTTATAACCGAGGTGTAGAGTGTTTACTGCGCGGTACGCACTGAGCCCTTATATAAAAGACACGTTTCGTCTTTGAAGGGTTAAACATGAAGTATCAAGTGACTTATGCGCCACCTGGTATATACAGAATTGCATTATGACAATCTACGCTGCGTAAAACCCCAGAAGAGCGACGATCTCAACAATTACGACGTCGTAACTCTCGACAGACTTTCTCAATACGTGCATAACACCAGGCGTGCACAAATCCCAGGCGCCCGATCGCCCAGAAAACTAAGTGTCGTACAGTGGCACGTAATATTTGCGAGCCCTCAGTGTGGTGCTCGCTGTCTGTCATCCTTCTCGCGCCTAGAATTTAGAGGCGGATCCTAGATAAAGTCGAACGCGGTTATAACGTCATGGAAGGGACTGAATATTTTGTGTCGTTATAACCGAGAACTATAATATTATGGTTAACAGTGACGAATTAATTGGTACCACAGAATATCTGACGCTATAGGCGAGATGTCGTATAAACCGATGTCATTATAACTGGGTTCAACTGTATTTGGAAAATTTTGTGGACCCCTGCATTAAACCGAAACTCTTTGCGTCTCATTCAGGTTCCTAATACCCGATTCTAGGTACATAAATGTGAATTTCGATCAGTCTCCAGTTCTGTAAAATTTAATGTAACGTGTACGGTTACGGTGCTTCTCTGTAGCGTAATGGCGAACGTAAAGTCGCTCCATTGCTTAATTAACCCTTTAAAGACGAAGCGTATCTGTTTTATATAAGGACTCAGTGCGTACCGCGCTGTAAACACTCTCCACTTCGGCTATAAAAACCAGTCTCTTAATGTTTTATAAGGCAAAAGTTGCTGTTTGTTCTGAGATCCGTACAAAACACATAAACGCAATGTGGGCACCACGTAGAATTTTTTAATGTTAAACCTGGTGGTACGTAAAGTTACCGCTAGGCTTTAAAAGGTTAAGCAGCACGCCATAAAGATGTGTGGGGGACTGTAGGTACGACTCCGCGGAATCTTAAACTCGGCACTAGATGGACTTGAGTTTCTGTTTCCAGCTCCGACCACTTTACAGAAGAGAACATAGCTCCCAGTATGAACCAAACAGAGAGGCGGTTGAGCCCCGGAGCTGATGTGGACGTTGCGAAGAAGCTTCCGCCCTCTCCGGGAAACGAAACTCCTACTAACTGCCTGTCCAGCCCGTAGCCCAGTCAATATAGTGACCGGACTAGCGACATTATGGGGCAGGGATCGTGACTACGTTACGGGCTGAACGACCGAAGAATTCCTGTTCGATTTCCAGCAGATGTGATTCTTCTTTTCTACAAAACGTGCCCACCCAGGCTGCTCTTAAGTGCATACCGCGGGCTGTTTCCCCGGGAGCACATCAGCCAGGGCATGAAGGTGACCGCTCACCTCCATCTAGTGCCAAGATTAGGAACAAGTGGAGTTATATTTCCACTCCCCTCTATGTCCTGTTGGCGTGCACAAGGAAAATTTTACCCTTACAAGAGACATCGACAGTCAGTAACGGGTCGTATTGTTAGTAACATCTATAGGCGTATGAAACATGTACACCAGTGGTTCACACCCTAAGGTCGCGACCCAAATGAGGGTCGCGGGGGGTCTGACGTAGTGTCGCAAGAGGGTTTTATGGAGAACTCGATAATTATGAAAAAATAAATAAAAATTTGTATCTGAATTCAAACAGAATGATTGAGAAAACGTAATTATTGAGTCTAGTTATTAACATTTTAAAGCCTAGTGGTAACTTTACATACAACCAGGTTTAACATTAAAAAATTCTACGTGGTGCCCACATTGCGTTTATGTGTTTTGTACGGATCTCAGAACAAACAGCAACTTTTGCCTTATAAAACATTAAGAGACTGGTTTTTATAACCGAAGTGGAGAGTGTTTACAGCGCGGTACGCACTGAGTCCTTATATAAAACAGATACTCTTCGTCGTTAAAGGGTTAATTTCAAATATACTGAAGCAATTACATTTTAAATAACTAACGAACACACTGTGTTATTGTACGGTACAATCTAATTGTACTTAAAGCCGTAGTAATAAGCGGCAATGCTATGTAGTGTTCAAGAAAAGGAATTGGTGTTGATTTATTTATAGTAAATATCACAGACTATTGCCGTTTCCATGGTAGGGTAGCCGGTCACATACTATTTGCTACTTCAGGCTCACACACATAACAGTTTGGGAACCGCTGATGTACAGTGGCGTAAATCTCCTGACACTAGCGGCAACATGTTAAACATACAATACGAAGTGACTTCAGCGCCATAATGTGTGCTGTACATATAGCCGCCGGCCGGACTGAGTTTTCTCTCGCAGGTGTGGGCCGCCGCGGGCCATACCATGGTTACCGAGATCTAAATTCATCTTCTTCAACTGAACATCATGAGACAAAGGTAATATTGTCCCCTGTGTGTTAGGCACCGTATCATCAAGATGTACAGGGGAGTAGCGTCGAGATAAAAAAAAAACTTCCACTTATTCTTAACTTCTCCACAGCAGTAAACCTTTACGAACAAACTGCAGGCCGAAGATTAAAGCTTTCTGGAATGTGACGCCATGTGCTTCAGGGTCAAGCACTTCTTGGACTGTTTCACCCTACAGATTAAGGCAATATTATCTTTCGAAACGTCGGGAACTACTAGTCACCACAGTGTAACACCCCAAAAGACATTCTTCGGCAACACTGCAATGAGAACTCAAATTCTCGCACAGTGACGGTTATTTTGGGTCGTGGAATTTTGAATTGTAACCCTTTAAAGACGAAACGTATCTGTTTTATATAAGGACTCAGTGCGTACCGCGCTGTAAACACTCTCCACTTCGGTTATAAAAACCAGTCTCTTAATGTTTTATAAGGCAAAAGTTGCTGTTTGTTCTGAGATCCGTACAAAACACATAAACGCAATGTGGGCACCACGTAGAATTTTTTAATGTTAAACCTGGTCGTATGTAAAGTTACCGCTAGGCTTTAAAAGGTTAAAAACTTTCTGGGAATTTCATTGCCGAAGGACTTTGGGTCCTTGCGTGCCTGTGACCTTTCACTTATCTCAGTGGCTGCAGCTTAACCTTCGCGCCCTGGTCGCTTTACCCTCAGGAAAGAAATCCAGTACACATTGAACAGGAGACAGGGTAGACCCCAGAGCCGGTCTGGACGCTTTGGAGAAGAGGAAATGTAATCTGTTGAAAATTAAAAGCAAAATACTGTTACCAAAAACAAAAAAAACAGCCTCCGTAGCTCAGTCGATTAAGTGACTGGCTGCACACTATGGTGATAGCAGCTCGACTCCCGACAAGCACAAGAATCCGTTCCTTCGACACCGAGTTCTGACCGCCGCTGCGACCCGTCTGATTTATACGGGAGCTTCTTCCTCCGAATAACCAACCTTCCAGTCCATACAAAATCTGTACCTTACGTTCAGCATCATTTGTCTATGCTTCTTACAACTACATCAGGCTAACCTTCAAAACTCCTTTCAAGAACTTGATTCTACTTCCTTCCTGATACGGAGGAGTTTAACCAGTCGGCCTTGAAGCGTGGTCGTTCGAAGGTTATTTTTAGTACGGCATAGCTTTACCCCCCCCCCCCCCACACACACACACACACAGAGTGATTCCAACTGGAATTTTTCAACAAAATACCAAACACTTTAGTTACAACGAGGAAGGAAACCTTGAGTAATGTCAACATGGTGCCGCCCTCTGCGCAGCAAAGTCCTTCTGGAGAAGCAGACGATGAGCTGGTCAAGAGTATAGTCACCTTCTGTGGAACCTGCAGGTAGAACTGCCGTATTCACAAGACAGCGTCAAGGAATCCTACTGTGTACTGACTAAACTCACACTTCTGTCCTGCAGGACCGGTATTAGGTCGATTGGACCGATTTGACGCAATCGAGCCGCGCGCTTTGCTAAGGTCGGCACTGTGTCCTGAACAAAGACGTAGCGCCTTCCTCCGAAACATAGGTAGACACTGATCCATGAAACCACACGGCGTCACACCCCAGAATACAGTAATCTGAACTTAACTCAGTTCAGACCGTAGGACCGTATTTTATTTGACATCCAGCTTTACTTGTTGACGTAGAAAATAAACAGTTTCATGAGATCAGCACTCTCTGTCTGTCTCTGTACGTATATCCCAGTTTCAAATTTTGAACCACGTGACAGATTATCACAAAACTTGGTATGAACGTTACGGCCAACGGAAGACACATCAACGCCACACTTCTTAATTTTCTGCAATCAGTATTATTACGGAAGACGTGGGAAACTGTGAGGCGCAAGTGGCTCTGGCGACCTTTGTTGACTACTCCGTCTAGGTCCTCATCTATCCAACACGTGTCTTCTGTCTTATGATACCACGCACTTATGATGTGCCACCCGACGTCGTCCGCAGCATGGCCTGTGTTATCGCCCAGCAGTAGTCTTCCGCCACCTTCATCTCACTGCACTTTGTTTCCCGCAAAGAAAAGTTCGGCGCGTCATTCAAAAATATTTACGTATTTTACTTCTTTTAAAATCGCTTAAAGTTTGAGATTAACTGGAAATTGTTTTAAGTCGGGTAGTGTCCGCACATCTACTTCCTCATACGCCATCATAGTATGGTGTTTATTAATGGCAGTGACAAATTATGCTTTCTGCCAAACGTCGAGTGGGCAATGAGTCGTCGTAGTCCTTCCCTCTTCTACCTACCTGTTCACAGCAGGTGTCGAGGTTGTCTATTTTCACTTGATCACACTCAGACACACACCACAGTCGGTAGGAGTCCTCTGGACGAGGGATCGGTCCGTCGCAGAGACCTCTACCTGACAACACAAACACTGTACAAGAGATCAACATCCATGCCCCCGGTGGGATTCGAACTCACGATCCCAGCAAGCGCTCGGCCGCAGACCTACGCCTTAGACCGCGCGGCCACTGCGATCGGCGGGCAATAAGTCACCAGCCAAAATGTTTTGGGTCCCCAATGGCCTTGATAGTGTTTTTCGGCACCTGGTAATACAGGTTCATGTAAAAGGTTACAAGATGTTGGGTGAACACACTCGCTCTCCGCGCACCATACTAATGACAGAAAAGGGGTGTTCTGTAAGGGGTGCTAGCCAGTCAGGTAAGCGATTGCATTAGTTCGTCTGATTCACCCTCGCCATCATTTGTCACGCCTTTTCAAATGACAGCAAAAAAAACTGTACATTGAGGTGTATGTGTGTGTTAAGATTTCGTAGCATAGTTTTTAATGGAGTTAATCACAGGTAATATGATGGATCACACAGTTCGACATCCGCTGTACGAGTGATGGATGCCAGGTTAACAGCACCTGTCTGGTCCGCGCCGCTTCAGAGGACACAGTGCCCACGGCACGCTGCAATGGGCGTTGTTAGCGGACAGTGTCAAAGGTACTGTGCACTCGAACAGAGAATACAGAAGGAAGGAAATGAGAAAGGGGCTGGGACACACATATATTTACATACTGTATATGTACCTATATCCTGCCTTGTAAGGTGCATTTTTCTTCATGAAAAAGTCCTCAAAAATCACCCTGGTTCTCGGGGGGCACTCCCAAAAGGAGGGGGATGTCGGGCTGAAGCCCCCAAACCCCCCGAAATTGAAAGTTAAAAAACACAGATTTTGTACATATTATGATATCATAAGCTTTACGTGATTTCACCTTCAGCCAAAATCAGCCACTGAAATCGGCTGATCAGCAGTACATCAGAATTTTCGAAAATAAATCAATAAAATTAAAAAAAAATACGACACACTGTGATTGAGTCACGGAACATGTAGTAATATTCGTATGTATATAAATGCAGTTTCCAACAGTGTTATAACATGATTTTTACACCATAATTTTTAAAATCAAACATAAATTATATATAGCCTCAGGGTCAGCCCCCCCCCCCCCCCAGGGAAAAACTGTGGGTGCGCACCTACTGGTTCTTAACACTGGAACGTCAAATTGTATTAAATCTGCAAAAGCAAAGGTATCCCATTACAGGCCTGGACAGGCCATTAGGTTTCCAGGAGTTTGAGGCTACCAGATTTCAAGACAATCGGCACGGGAAGGTGGTAAGGTTGTCAGCCCCACGCACCGGCCGCGTTTATCCCACCAGGAAATATCCGTGGCACTAATTTCTGTTAGAGGCTGAGTCGACCCCTGGGCCATAGTGACCCAGAACAATCAAGTCAATGAAGAATTCCAATGATACCATCAAGAATCGAACCCGTGACCTTCCGGCTTGTAGCGCAGTGCCTCAACCAACTGCACCACCTCGTAATTATATATATATATATTATATTATATAAGATAGATTAATTTTTCCTTTTCAGAGGGTTAACCTTATTAGATCCTATAACATACTGACGGTATTTCAAATAGCCTCTTGTCTTCTGTGCTTTCAAATAAAATTTATCGAGTAGCCCTGCTTTAGTAATTACTGCAAAATAATTAATCAATTGGGTACATAATTACCTCCTGTCTTCTGAGACGTAACCCTACTCTTCACTGTACTGAGTTACGTGTCTGCAGAATGTTACCTTCGTAAACACAGTCAGTGGCGTAGCTGAACGGTCGGCCTCCCCCCCCCCACGATTCGATAATCGGGTGCCCCCCTCCAAACAAGTATTCGGGAAATTCCTCCCAGATATCACAACAGGGATCCAGAAGAGTGTCTGCTGTCAGAAGAACAGAAGCCGGTCCGAAAAGACACGCAACACATTTTAGTATCCCGTAGGTTTGGGGCCCTGCTGAGCATGGCGTCCCCATGCGCCACTGGGGTCTGTGGTGGGCCCCAGCTATGCCAGTGGACACAGACACGAGAGTCTCAAATTTTAAACAATTATTTTAACATTAGTAGTAGTAGTAGTAGTAGTAGTAGTAGTAGTAGTGGTGGTGGTGGTGGTGGTGGTGGTGGTGGTGGTGGTGGTAGTCAGCAATAACTCTAGCTTAGCCTTTTAAAGCCTAGCGGTAATTTTACATACCACCAGGTTTAACATTAAAAAATTCTACGTGGTGCCCACATTGCGTTTATGTGTTTTGTACGGATCTCAGAACAAACAGCAACTTTTGCCTTATAAAACATTAAGAGATTGGTTTTTATAACCGAAGTTGAGTGTGTTTACAGCGCGGTACGCACTGAGTCCTTACATAAAACAGATACGCTTCTTCTTTAAAGGGTTTATTTTGTTTTTTGTTGTGTTGTCTGCAGCCGTGTTACGTTTATTTTGTGCTAGTGTTACAAAAGGCCGTTGCGCTGTTAAGATAGCACGTTAATAAATGAGAATAAAATTGTATTATTTATTGTTGGTAACGTTACGAATATATGCATGAATAAGCCGCCTTATTTTAACAGCTACTAAAAGTGTTCGGAATATTTACTTGCTGAAACTACACGTCATCGTGAACGTCACATTTTACGTTCTACCATATTAAGGCCAACATAATTCATACGCAATTTAAGTGAACATACAGGCATTTCAAACACAACACATTAATTGGCATTTTCTTCATTCATGTAGCAGTCATTTTATAAGGAGCAATAGCTTTAAATAAAGTGCGTTATTGAAAACAATAGATACCACAAATTAAAAATTCCTTCGTTAACACCTACACGAAAATCAGAATTAAAGTAAAAATTCTTGTACCCATAAATAATACACTACAATAATAATAAATAACGCTACCAAAATACAATGAAATACAATTATTAAACAGTCATTGTAAGGTGTATGTAAAAGTTTAATGGCAGCCATTCTGTCTGATGTATATTAGTAAGTGGTTAAGAATAGGAGCAGCACAATTGATGTCTGAGTGAATATTACAGTGTTTCCCCTAGACAGCAGCACTGCTTAATGTGTCCCGCTGTCCCGTTAAGTTCAGTAACTTAATACAGTCAAACCCGGTTATAACGACATTGATTTATAAGACACCTTGTCTATAACGTCAGATATTCTGTGGTACCAATTAATTCATCACTGTTAACCATAACATTATACCCCTCGGTTATAACAACACACGTTTATAACGACACCAAATATTCAGTCTGTTTCTTGACGTTATAACAGAGTTCGACTGTATTTTGTTTTGGACTGAGTTGTAAGTTTTGTGTGGTTTCTATGGCACAGTATTTTTTGGCTTCTTACGTAAGAAGCCAGGGAAGAAGGTAGATCCACCATTCGACTGTAGGCCAAAATATTCAGTCCGTTTCATGACGTTACAACCGAGTACGACTGTGTAAATAATTTAGCTGGCTTTCCAGAACTGTCAAGTCATTAAGGTCATTAAGTCATGAATTACCGTTTGTTTTTAAAAACTCCCGTTGAAATTTCTAAGGGTCTTATGGCAGTTCTTAATTTTTAAAAACATCTAGTATAAATACAACAAAAACGCCCTCACTAACAAAAGTCTTTCAAAACACTAAACATTAGACACTTGAACTGAAAATAGTAAATAAAATTCTAACACATCAGTGCAGGAAAATTTAAATTCATTTATCTTTCTCTCTATCCTAGCAAAGTCACTACAACCGAGCACTGTTCTTTCCGCAAGAATGTTACGAATTGTCTCTACAGAGTATCCCCAAGCAAAACTAATAACGTCTTCCTCTCACTTCACAAATTCGCGCGTTCACCATGTGGCTGTTACGGGTTGTAGGAAATTAAAACCACAGCTCTGGGATGGTCTCCAGTGTTTGTACCTGATTTCGTGAGAACTGGTAAATTGGTTCAGAATTTTAAACATACCTGCACATACGCATGCCTACACACACACACACACACACACACACACACACAAACAAACTAACTAACTAACTAACTAACTAACTAACTCCATGGAGCAGAGGTCTTCTTGAGAAGCCAACAGTTTCTCAGCTAGTCAAGAAATTCCCCGCATTTTATGGAACCCGGAGTTTCATCACCCCATTCACAAGAGCCTGCCACCTGTCCCTATCCTGAGCCAGCTCAATCCAGTCCATGCCCCCATCCCACTTCTTTAAGATCCATTTTAATATTATCCTCCCATCTACGCCTGAGTCTCCTAGCTGGTCGCCTTCCCTCAGGTCTCCCCACCAAAATCCTGTATGCATCTCTCCCCTCCCCCATACATGCTACATGCCCCGCCCATTTCATTCTTCTCGATTTGATTACCCGAATAATATTTGGTGATGAGTACAGGTCATTAAGTTCCTCGTTATGTAGTCTTCTCCACTCCCCTCCACACACACACACACACACACACACACACACAGTTTATTTTTATTCTTATGCAGGCTAAAGTCTTGTAGTGACACCTTTCTGTTTACATCAACAGGTTATGTTCCACAGAGGAACCCTTACTACATATTTCATATATGTTAAGGGTTGAGATGGATATCTTTGACGTATTTATATCACATATTCAGTGAGGTGATTAAAATTCTTACTGTTACATATTTCATTTGCAAACAAGCTATGGGTCACATCGTTAACATCAATAATAATCATTTTTATTTAGTAAACCTGGTGGATTGGGAACGCTCCTGTCGTACTCTTTCTGTCTCCCAGTAAAACGATAGCACAGAATTCCATCTTCAATTATTTGGACTGATATGTAGAAATACGATTATGGTTCAATGTATGTGTGTTTTTTTTTCATAGTATTTCCCTCTTATTTTCTACTCCTGTTAGTCTGTACAATTTTTATTTCCACTTGCAATGCCAACCCCCACTCTTCTGTATAAAAAACACCCACTATAACCAAAACCACCCTCTCGTAAACTCTCGGCAAATTTCGCACTCACTTCCACTTCCCCTCTCTCCTGCCCCATCACTCGGCACTATATCAGGGATAATTATTATAGAAAATTGGTATACTGCTGGTAGTCATTGTCCCATCCATTTAACAACAACAGAACATCAACATGCGCAATTCCCCATTGCGCATGGCGAGTTTTCGATAAATACGCATGCACATCCATCCATACATACATTATAGGGAACCACACACACACATAAAATGGCGGGAGAGGGGTTGGTGTCTCATTATTTTCACCGATTTTTTATCTTTTTTTATCGTTCACTCCCCCCTCCCCCCTTGCCTGCCCTCTCCCGCTACCCCCGTTCTCGCACATGTGGAAGTGTGTTCTGGGTCGGAGTGCGTTCAGAACCCGCGCAGCAACGACGCGGAATAGAAAGTGATGTGACGTCGCACTACGGCTCCCAGACTTGCCAACTTCACCCAATAAAAATTCAGCGTAATTTCTTTAGTGGGCCAATTCAAAAAATAGGCCGATCGAAACCTAATATTACGATTTGGTATAAATACTGTAACTATCAACGGTAAGAGGCATATTTATCAATATTATGTACGTACATGAGTATTTGTGTGTGTGTGTGTGTGTATGTGTATGTGTGTGTGTGTGTGTGTGTATATATATATATATATATAAGATTTTCATTACACAGTGCGTTTCTTTCATCGCTGTCCTGAGCACTGCAGCTGTCACGGAATGTCGTGGGACGAGGGCATTTAATGCCATAAAGCTGCCATGCTAAGTTGCGGCGATTAAAAAAAAAGTATATTACGCTGCTTAAGCCCGGGGCAAGAGCTGCCTGCTCGCTTTTACAAGCTGGCTAGTTAGTGCCTGATTATTTCCCTTTTGTAACTCGCTAACTGTCGTTCATAAATGCATGGGAAACTTCTGTTGCTAAATATTAACGAACGCCTTTGGGAAATATGGGCGTATACATGAAGATAATATTAAAGTGAACATTATATATAAAATGCGAAGGTGTGCATTGGCTTGCATTCTCTTAGGATAGGGTCCCTTGGTGGGAATGAGGGCTTTGTGAACATTATTATAAACCCTTCGGTGCCATAAACGCAGGGAATACACTGACCAGCTGTGCCTCAACTTTTCATGGACCATCTTGTAGCTTGGACTTGATAGCTGAGTCACGAGAAGAAACGCTGCAGTTGGCACAAAACTAAATGACACATATTATAATTTCGTATATTTCTAACAAAATCGGGACGGCGTGTTGTTTAAGAGAAATTTTTACAAACTACAAAATGCGTGTTATTTTTCTCTGTACAGATATAACTACAGGGACCGGGAGTTCCAACCCAACTGGGCACATGAGTGCATGTCTCATTTCTTTTTTCTGTGGTGTTGCCCTGTGTAAGCAGGGACCTTGCTTTGGAGCCATCCCTCAACCAAGTGTCTACCAACAAGATTCATAAAGTCAAAAAAATTGACTTTTGGCACCAAAGACTGACAACGAGAGATGCAGAAACAAATTACTGACTTCATGATATTGCTCTAAGCGCTACATGAACCACATTCTAGAGGAATCTGTGCTGAAAATTTCATCAAAATATTAACCCAAACTGTAAAAACCTTCACTTATGCATTCACACTCGCAAACCATTCAGCTGAGCAGACCACTGGAATAATAACCCTACGCTTTGTATTTATTTTATATTCACACCGTGCATTGTTTTAGACATGGATTAACTAGATACCAACACATGCACTTTTATTAACATTAAAATGTCTTGGAAACTGCTCCTACATGTTTCGAGCTAACATGGAGCTCATCTTCAGGGAGTCGTACGGTCAGTAATTACGCACTATCACAACACGGTAGCAAAAATTGGCCACAGTCTGTGATACAACTGTTATATTAATAAAATGTCACAGCGTGACCAATTTTTGCTACCGTGTTGTGATAGTGTGTCATTACTGACTGTACGACTCCCTGAAGATGAGTTCGGTGTTAACTCGAAACATGTAGGAGCAGTGTCCAAGACATTTCAATGTTAATAAAGGCGCAAGTGTTGGTATCTAATTAATCCATGCCTACGCCCTCTACTTCCAGAAAAGTATAGCCCACTAATTATGACATTTCGGTATAATGTTCTAATTACGTACAGTAATAAATACAGGGACATTATTTTTTTCTGATCAATATCGTTTATCGCATCCTGTCGACCTGCTTATCGTATAAAGCATAGCCTAGTCAGCGGCACCCACGCGCTTTAGAATAACGGCGGGAAGTGACAAATGATATTTAGTGGGATAAAATAATGGTTATATGTCGCAGAAGTAATGCCTCGGAACAAAGTGTATTACAATACGTACAAATACGTATCATGCGGGATATTTTAGAGGTGTTTCGGGTATTTATGTTTCTTCAACTGTTCGCTGTTGCCCAGACTGTGATTTCACATGGATTACTAAAAACGAATTGCGTTTATTCAGAATGTGTACAATGAACTAAGAATTTAAACGGTCGTTGCATAAAGTAAATGGAAGAGGATGCAACTAGCCTGTGCGAACTAAGTGTGCAAGAAATTTATTATTACATAGTACTCCAACATATTTCGGCTCTTTTGAAGCCCTTTTCAGGGAGACTTACACACACACACACACACACACACAATTTCTTAGCGGGTATACAAAGTTTTACAATTTTCTATTTTATTACAAATGTGTGTAGTTTTATATGAATGGAGGTTCAAATACATAAAGTGGAGCATATATATTATGGTAAAATTATAATATACACACCATATGTTTAAAAACTGAGTCAATAAAATAGTGATAAAGAATTTTGTTTTAGAATTTAGTATAATAAACTCAGAGTAAGATTTAAAGATGTTTTAGGGCAAACTGGTGTCTTCAGTTTTTGTGGTAACATGTTAATATATTTGTCTAAATATTATTGGAAAACGGGCAAAATATGTACACATTTCCGTACCTTGCAAAACAGTTAAGATTCTGGCAGAAACTTGAAAGCAATTCAACAGGTCCGCTTGTCTCAAGTGCACGTGTACTACAAAATTTTCATTCAGCGTCAATAAAACAAGTTAATTGCAAGGTAAACACGAAAAAAGTGAAGGAAACCGGCGAAAAACAACCAATTTATAAATAAAAGTTATCGCCAAAAGTGTATCAAGTGTAATGACTTCACCAAGTCAGTGTAGTTAAAAAAAAAGGCAGTGGAACAACCAGTATGTTGGCTACACTGATTATATCAAAACAAGACAGCAAGTGGCGGGTTTCCAGAGTTGCACGATTCTCATTGGTTATTCTCGTAAATTGTGGAGGGCGGGGCCATTCTCTGGTAATTACTGTCCCCGCGATATAATGAGAATGTGGACATTATAAAAATTTCAGCTGTTCTGTTTGTGTGGAAGTTACCGAAGACCACGGAACTACGCTTCACGGAAAAGGCGAAAGGTGGTTGGGCATTTGAGTGGTGGGGAAAAGGGGTCCAGTTCACACACCCGGTATTACAGTTCCCAGCCTAGAGGACACAAATATATTATTTATGATGTTATATATGTAGTCGAGTTTTTAAGGGCTCTTTCCAAAACCCCCCACAACACTCTCCAACGCCCGTGTGTGTGTGTGTGTGTGTGTATGTGTATTTTTGACGTATCCTCCTACAGCACTCCGGCTGTCATGCTTGAATATGCGTTGTGCAGCAAGAGCCGGCAACTACCTTGTGGAAATCAGACGTAACACACAGCAGGAGGGAGGTTCCTTGTTGCAGGAGGCGTGGCGAAAGAAAAGTTTAAAGGGATGGTAGGAGAGGGGTGGTTTTTAGATCATATATATATATGTATATATATTTATATATATATATGTATGTATACACACACATACACACATTAAGTCGCACCGGAGCACAGCTAATCTTAGTTCCGTACAGATATACAGCTGTTTATATTCCAGGCATCAGCTGTAACAAAAATAAACGTCTAAGTCGTATTTTTATCTGTATTTGTAGGAAGCGTGTTCCTATTAGTATCAAAACAATAATGACGAGTTCCTTTCTATAAAATGACATTTCTGAAAATATGTCATTTTCTTATTTATGTTTCCCTCCATAACATCACAAAATATTTAAAGAACAATAATATTAATAAATACAATGTCTGTTGTTATGAATTATAGGCACTTAACCATCAACACTCGTTGTGCCCTTCACATATTACTACTGCCAGTACTGCCATCACTATTATGTTACTGTGATCATCACTACTGACTACCGCCATCGCTGCTGCCACTGTCAATAATATCGTCACCATCCCCGCAGTGTATAGGCCTGCATTATATGATGGATGCTATGTATGGCCGGCATAAGCGTCGAAGTAGTCTTGGCGTGCTCGCTTTTACAAACATGTTGGCAGCGTCATCATCTAAAAACCCCCACACAATTACTGTTATCCTCGATGCTGCCATTACTACGACGACAAACACTAACTCACAGTACGATGTCTTATACTTCATCACACATTTTGCTTTCCACAGTCCATTGTCATTATGTAACCAAGTACTCTACAAGGAAAATAATTTATCATGCTAACGGTGCTGACATGAGGATAATATTAAAATGATCTTGAGGATAAGCCCCATTGATGGATTCCTCTAACCCAGCAGTTCCCAATCTCAGGTTGCGACCTAAATGAGGGTAGGGCGTTCCTGACGTAGGGTCGCGATAGGGTTTTATGGAGAACTCGAAAATTATGGGGGGAAAAAAAAATCAAAATTTGTATCTAAATTCAAACAGAATGATCGAGAAAGTGTAATTATTGAATGTGTGTTTATTAAGGTTTTGTATATTTAACCCTTTAAAGATGAAGCGTATCTGTTTTATACAAGGACTCAGTGCGTACCGCGCTGTAAACACTCTCCACTTCGGTTATAAAAACCAGTCTCTTAATGTTTTATAAGGCAAAAGTTGCTGTTTGTTCTGAGATCCGTACAAAACACATAAACGCAATGTGGGCACCACGTAGAATGTTTTAATGTTAAACCTGGTTGTATGTAAAGTTACCGCTAGGCTTTAAAAGGTTAATATTGTCCCCAAAAATATTGGATTTGACAAGTAACACTAAAAATTTAACATATTTTTTAATAAGTGACAATGTTATGTAATGTTCAAAAAAAGGCATTAGTATTCAAGTATAATAAATATCACTGACTATTACCGCTTGCATGGTAGGGTCGCGGGTCACATACCATTTTCTGCTTTAGGGTCACACACATAAAAGGTTGGGGCTGCTCCAAACACTGTCATGAGCTTCTGGTTTCCATAAATAGCGATAAATTTCTTGATCAGCTACGCAACTGTTGGCTTTATAAATTACCCTTCCGTCCAATAAATGAGTTTGTATATATGTTGTTCAAGTACACGTTTTTATCTGCAATAAAGGAAGATTAGGGCCAGTGAATACTGCTGCCCTCTGTAAGGTAAAACTGTGGAGTTTGGTACGCATGTAACCACATTTCGGACGAACATGCTGCTCCATACTCGCCGTTCTAAAGGTGCAGGGGGTGTGCTGCTATGAAAAGTTAGTAAAGGTAAAGGTTAAGCTACCCTATTACAGGCCTGGACAGGCCCTTGGGGCTCCAGCAGGTTGAGGCTCACAGAATTTCTAGACAGCTGGCACATAAAGGTGGTAAGGTTGCAGCCCTACGCACCGGCCGCCTTTACCCACAGGAGATACCCCTGGTACTTACCAGGCTAATACTACATATAAATCTACACGGTGTCACATCCTGCATGGCCACCGCATTCAGAACCACAGATCTCTTGGCCAATGATGTAAACAAAATCCCTGAACCTACAATCTGCGGATACGTACCCTACGCACTGCACGCAGTACGCCAATCAACATTTGTTACTCTAGTTGCACGGCAATTTGCCGTCAGCCTGTAGCGCTAAAGAGGTATTCGCATATTTCCTGCTTCGAATTTTCCACGGCAAACCCACCAACTATCCCCAGGGCAGAAGTGCACATATCCCAGGCGTCAGGTTGACAGGATGACTAAATTTTTTACGCTGACGCCTAATATACATGAATCCTCAGTGTCGTACCTATTTCATTTCGCCCTTATGGCGCCTAGAATTTTGAGGTTGCTCATAGAATTTTGGAAAAAAAAAAGTGCATCCCTGTTCTTCACAACTCCCAAGGCAAATTCTGAGATAATACATTGAAATAGACCACGACCGCCTCCTCCCATATCCGTTCTAATTCATCTCTCAGTAATAGCCCTAACATTAGACGCCACAACATCTGTGCAACTCAAAGCGTCGTTAAATAAGCCATAAATAAGTAAATCTGACGCTTGTTCAGTCACGCGCCTTGAGAACAACAGCTTCACGACAGAAAGGTGGGATATATACAGGACTGGGTGCATGCCAGTCAGTTAACCTTTTAAAGCCAAGCGGTAACTTTACGTACCACCAGATTTAACATTAAAAAATTCTACGTGGTGCCCGCATTGCGTTTATGTGTTTTGTACGGATCTCAGAACAAACAGCAACTTTTGCCTTATAAAACATTAAGAGACTGGTTTTTATAACCGAAGTGGAGAGTGTTTACAGCGCGGTACGCACTGAGTCCTTATATAAAACAGACACGCTTCGTCTTTAAAGGGCTAATACGAACAGTTTCTTCATCTGCGGTTATACTGAAACAGACAGGCGTTTTGGAACTACATTATACCGCATAAACTGTATCAATTACAATTTACAATTTAATTATAATATTATTTGTACTGCCACTGCTGACGCTTTGTTTAAATTATACGTCTATTTTAGTATAGTTTAGAAACCTCTCCGACAGGACGCATGTAATCTGACAAACAACAGTGTATATTCTTCCAGCCTGTACTTACAAAGCTGCATTTGCAATGCCAAAGCTGCGTAGTAGAACGGATTACACATTTAATTAAAGTAATGGCAATATAATTCGCGTAATAATGACGTAAACAAGTCTTCTATAGTACCTGAAGGCGCTGAAGATAAATATCCCCATCAACACAAACCTTTGTAATATGAAGGAACGAGAAATCGCCCTATGTTAGAAAGACAAATCATAATGTGGGCACAACTGGACATACTTAAAGAGAATTTGCTATTGCACTATGTGTGTGTGTGTGTGTGTGTGTGTGTGTGTGTGTGTGTGTGTGTGTTACTTGGGCGTTCGCAACTACAAGTCGCAAAAATGCGCATATGAGTTTTCCCATAACTGTCTTATATATGTCTTCACACGTGGATACCAAAAGGAGTAGCGCTGTATAGGCTGTCACAGGATTTGATACTATGCAGTTTTATAAACATCTGTAAACCGTTTCCAATTTTTGTTCAAACCGGGAAATAGCACTGGACATTTCATGTGAATGCCCATTAGGCCTACGCGTTTCTAAGCACACTTGTACAGTAACTCTCACGCAACCTGCAATTTATCGCAAAGAAATACGTTACTAACAAAAGTTTTACAGAGAAAACAGACATGTGTTTTACACCCAATGTACTTTATCCGCATTTCTTAGGGTTTAAGAGATAATTAACCCTTTGAAGACGAAGCGTATTCTGTTTTATGTAAGGACTCAGTACGTACCGCGCTGTAAACACTCTCCACTTCGGTTATAAAAACCAGTCTCTTAATGTTTTATAAGGCAAAAGTTGTTGTTTGTTCTGAGATCCGTACAAAACACATAAACGCAATGTGGGCACCATGTAGAATTTTTTAATGTTAAACCTGGCGGTACGTAAAGTTACCGCTAGGCTTTAAAAGGTTAAACAAACGGGAGGAAACGGGACAGATTTGTTAGGCTACGGGTACATTAACCCCAACAGAGACTGTTGTCTTCTGGAATGGGGGCGTGTAGTTTGGTCCAAACGTACTAACGTTTCGGAGAAGCCCGCTGCCCCGTCTTCAGACGTACACGATACCATCTACATACAAATAAGGCATTCAGTTGAATGATAATTATTAGATACGAACATTACAGTTCGTTATTCAATATGTACATTAAATTTTATCGGCTGCCAATCGCGTCAGTGTTGAGTTAAAAAAAAACAAAGATTCGAACACCTGAATGACCGAATTTCGGTACAAAAGCGTCAAATCATATATATTTTTTTCTAATACCCTCAAAATACAGCGCGATTTCCAAACAAATTTTATACTGTTCGTATCGTGCATTGTCTGTAAACAGTTTAGCCTTGATCAGCAAGATATTTTGATATAAAATATCTCGAAACAATACAGTACAATTTTTGGGGACTGAATGTTGTGTGATTTGAATTCCGAACAAAGTTTGTGTCGAGGTTTTAAGCCATGTGAGATATGAATAAGACATTTTGAAGACAGACAGCCCTTCCGCCATAAAAATGTTGTTACAGAGGCTGGCGGGACAAGAGGGCGCCTCTCACAACTCATTAACATCCAACTATGTCCCCAAATTCTTCGTTTCGCCCCCCAACAGTGCACAAACTTTGTACATGTGAGGCCAAGCAACTACACTGAAAACTGTGCCAAAACAGACGAGTAACATGTAGATCACAGATGAATCAGTGCCTACCTTGAAGACTATTGACAAGGCATTGTTTCCTGGATGGACACCGACATTTCTTTCCCCAGTATTTAGGGCAGAAGAAACCCCTTCCTTGCCTCTACTACACTGAAGGTAGAGGCAGCAAATTCCTCCGAAGCAGCCATCATATTCACCGCCGTATGACGGCCAGGTCACAATTCCTTTTCCCTTTGCAACGTCATACCTACTAATTTCTTGCATCCTACGTTCACACACACACACACACACACACACACACACACACACACACACACACACACACACACACACACACACACGGCGTGTCTGCTTGCAAATATCGTTAACATATACAGTCGAACCCGGTTATAACGACATAGGTTTTTGCAACACCTCCTTTATAGCGTCAGATAGTCTATTGTCATCAACTAATTCCTCACTGTCAACCATAACATTATACTCTTCGGTTAGAACAACACTCGTTTATAACGACACACAATATTCAAGTCCCTTTCATGACGTTATAACCGAGCTCAACTTATTTGAGAGCTGTGCCCAAGCCCAAATCACAAGGACCCCGTACCCCCTCGCCAATAACGAACATAATGTTTACTTCAGCAGCAATATCGAAGACTTCTCTCAGACTTCTCCACCCTGAAGAAGAAGGCACTTCGCTACCTCGAAACGTCGCTAGATATTCATCTGTAGACACGGAGTAATATTGGAAAAGACTTGAATCTTCACAGACATTAGTGTGAGAACCTCAGATCTCGCATGAGTATGTATTGGTACCAGCTGCCTTACCTTCGATGTACAGGTCCAGCGGGGACAGGTCGGATGTCTTCGCACTACTCAGCCTCCATCTTGAACTGCACCCTGGAAGGAAAACAGAGTAACTTAGCGTGCTTGGTCATTTGACATTTCTGTTCTTAATGTTAGGCATTTCGTTGAGGTAAGACAGCTCGCAAAATAAATAATTTCAGCTACCATAACACTCGTTAATACAATTTCATTTGTAAGAAGTCTGCTACATGTTGGATCTAAAACTCCAGCCGTTATTAGGCCTATATTTGTACGTTAACACAGACAGGGATTCAATATAAGGTGTGTGTTACTGGCAAGAATTGAGATCTCGTGTCTTTCTTGCAATGTACAGTATTATAGATTTCTGTGTTAATATGTGTTCAGTCTGATAATTTGTGTCAACATATATTAAATCTCATGATTTAGGTATTAATATGCATTAACTCCCATGATTTCTGTGTTAACATTTATTGAAGTTCATGACTCCTGTGTCAACATGTATTAAATATAATTATTTGTGTGTTAACATGTATTGTAGCTGATGATTTTTATGTTGACATAAATTAAATGCTAGTCTAGTAGGTATCATCAGTCTAAATACGAATCTAAAGAGGAAAATCCGCGACTGTAATGAGAATATGTTTTAACAAACAATGTCTACTGAAGAATGTTTATCCTAAATAATGAGATTTAAAACGCGTTAACACAGAACTTTATAATGCCCCGTAAAAAATACATGAGATCTGGTTGCTTTACAACAATAAACATTGGTATATCGAATCCCTGTCTATGTTAACCCATATGTATGTATATATATAATATATACGCCTAATAATGGCGAAATCTTTAAGAGTCGAAATATACAACAGACCTGATGAAAAGAAAATTGTCTTAATCTCTGTTGAGTCAGCTTAAATAATGTATTTATCGACCTTCTCTTCGCTATGTCATGAAAAGTTTCTGACTACTGTTGAATCCCAGTGGACGTCTTTATCATGACACTGTCTGGTCTGCTAAGCGGGTACCAATGTCTCATAGTTCCTCCATGTTCTGAGTGCAAAGAGAGAACAACACAGTCCTGCATAGCACTGGTAAGCACGTATCACATTACACGGTACCATGAATGATTTTGTTGGTGTCTTCATGAAGTTTATTACAGACCCATGTGGAAGATTATTCTCATACAAGGTCTAATACGGTATACCCGTTCCCCCCGGGATAAAAGTCTGTTTCCTTGTCAGGGTGCTTGGTGCTACCTATAGCACCCTACAATTTTAAAGAAGGTAAAACACGCACATTAAATATATATTCACGTCATTTTAAAAAAGGACTAGAGAAGAGGGCTGGAATTAAACTAAAATCTGTAACGCAGTACTTGTGCATTCCCCGCATTCTATATTACGTGTGCGATGGGAAACAAAAACAGCTACTTTTTGGTTATGTGGTATAAGAAAATAAATATGTCAGCAGTTGCCTTTAAGCAAAAGCGGGCGGCCAAATACGAAATTTAGTTAGTAATAAACAAGATCTACACCTAACATTTCGAAATTCCAAGTGCTTTATGGGGAACAAATACATTCCATATCAGTCGTCCTTATACTTAAACACCAAGCAATGAAGACGTATAGAAAACTGGAGGTACGATTAGGCATATTTTATCGATACCGGATGAAGACGAGGCCCATGTAACACAAACACGGAGTAGTACATATACCTGTATATTCTGATTTCAAATGGAGTTCGACACCGCGCCCTCCTCATACTTTTAACATGCCTGTCTCATTTAAAGTCAACAGAAAAACATTTATCCCATTTAACGTAGCTGCTGGGGGTATACAAGAATAAACTAGAAGTGATGATTTGTTTTTCGGAAACGAGAAGCTAAAGAACAGTCCCATGTGGAAAGCAGGAGCGTTTAGTTTCTTCCCAGAATTACAAACCCTGCTGTCAGTTCTCGCTCGCCTGCTTTCCCAGAACGCTTACTGCTCCTGTTCGCATTACAGTCCCAGTGATAAGGGCCACTGTGTTTGAAGACAGTCCCGGGCATTGTTACCGAAAATAAATGTCAAATGTCTGCTATTTGTTCCCTTCACCGTGGGCAAAACAAGTTCAACCCCCCCCCCCCCCCACCTCGAACCGTAGTACATTCCAACGTTTGTTTTCCTACCTGTTATTTTTATACGGCTTGAATAAATGACTCCTTATTATCAAAGAAAAGATTTTTACCACTTCCTGAACGTTAACCACACTTTGTAATTTATTACAGACCATTAATTTGCTCTTTCTAAGGATCTGAAATTCGCGAGTCATACACAGCCAATCTGTCACTTACTCATCTACAGAAGTGACTACATTGCATGCCAGCTGAGCTTCTGTAACGCTGCATATAGCTGCAGTCGGCACGACGTAGTCGCAGATAGGTTTAACTTAGAACAGGCAGGCAGCTTTACACGAGAACTTCTTTCAAAAATATATATTCCGTTGGGAGTACACTCAGAGCTTCAGTCACTGTAGACGTGTTTTATATAGACAGAAAATAATATAAGTAAGGTTAGTTAAAGTTTCGTTCAGCACGGCATAAAAATGAACGTGGTTGTGACATAGGATACGCCGTCCAGAAATCATTTGAACACACTACATACTTTATAGATATACCAAAATACATACGCTACCTTCTGGGCTATGATGCCACGTATATTCGTAAATACTGCGTTAACCTTTTAAAGCCTTGCGGTAACTTTACACACCACCAGGTTTAACATTAAAAAATTGTGCGTGGTGCCCACATTGCGTTTATGTGTTTTGTACGGATCTCAGAACAAACAGCAACTTTTGCCTTATAAAACATTAAGAGATTGGTTTTTATAACCGAAGCGGAGAGCGTTTACTGCGCGGTACGCACTCAGTCCTTATCTACAACAGATACGCTTCGTCTTTAAAGGGTTAATGTCAAAGCACTGGTGTCGCCACCAGAAGGCTAACTGGATTGGTCACATCTTGCGTAGGAACTGCCTTCTAAAACACGTTATTGAAGGGAAGACAGAAAAAGGATAGTAGTGACGGGAAGACGAAGATGTACGCAGCTACTGGAGACCTTAAGGAAAAGAGAGGAGGGACACTAAATTGAAACAGGAAGCAGCAGACTGCTCTGTGTGGAGAACTGCTCTGGAAGAGGCTACGGGCCTGTCTTAAGACTGGGTCGGGAATGACAGTCATCAGCATAGCTATTGAGAACATCAAAACTCTCTTCATCAAAACTTACTTGAGATGCGATATCGTAGACAGAAGCTGTCACCTGCCAAGATTATGCAGCATCGGTGACAGATGAGTGAAATATGAGCCGGGAGCGATGTTGGAATGACACGGATAGGGGAAAACGGAAGTGCAGGGAGAGAGAATCTATCCCAGTGCCACGGTGTCCAACACAAATCGCACATATACTGGACTGGGATTGTGTCCGAGCCTCCGCTGCGAGAGACCAGCTACCTGATCCACGGTATGGCGTATCATATCGCGCACCCTTCAGCGATGTTACACGCATTACGCGGAATGAGCAAAAGGTGCCGCTCGACTTGCACATATCTACCTGTACATACATGCGAAATGGAAATATTAGATGGGCGGGTGGGCAAATATGGGTACGAACAGGGTGGGTAACAGGCTTACTTTGTGTTCGCTACACCTTGACTGCTTTAAGCACTCTCCCAACTGCACCTCAAACTTCCCACCCCTCCCCCCCCCCACATTCCATCTTCTATTCCCTTCAATAAGAGAACGGTTGATGTTTGTGACAATTCTTAGACAACCTGTGTACTCTGACACATCATCGTTGTAAATTCGCAAACCAGACTACGTAACAACTCCACAAAATTGGAAAGGGGAAATAAAAAAAATTCAATATCGTTACTCCCCCACAATAATTAGATATGCACAGCACTGCCAAATATCAATTTCCCAGTTCTTGTTTTGATTTATAATTGTAACAAAATTATATTTATAGAATAGCATAATTTGACAAAATGTAATTAATTGTGAGCCGGGAGTGCCATATCTACAACAGCAGCAGTGGATAGCGACTCGCCTGTGTTTGCAGGCATGAATGAAACAGGAATGAACACAGAAATTCCTCGCAGAAAGCTGTGCAGTACTTCTAGAATAACCTTGTATGTGTTGAGAACATCCTAAACACCTCGAGAGCGATTTTGTAGCTGTTTAGAACATCTTAAGTACTTCAGGAACAATTTTTAACGTGTCCAGAACATCTGAAATTATTTGGGAACTATCATGTGTGTGTTTACAACGTTTGCAATACCTCTGAACCGATTTTTTACATGTTTGTAACATTTTAAGTACATCTAGAGCGATTCTGATTAGACGAGAGCATTTTAACCTTTTAAAGCCTAGCGGTAACTTTATGTAACACCAGGTTTAACATTAAAAAATTCTACGTGCTGCCCACATTGTGTTTATGTGTTTTGTACGGATTTCAGAACAAACAGCAACTTTTGCCTTATAAAACATTAAGAGACTGGTTTTTATAACCGAAGTGGAGGGTGTTTACAGCGCGGTACGCACTGAGTCTTTATATAAAACAGATACGCTTCGTCTTTAAAGGGTTAAAATGCTTCTACAGTGTTCTGTTCATGCTTAGAACATTGAAATGACACTGGGATTATTTTATACGTGCAAGACTTTTTAAATCCACCGGGAACCGTTCTGTACATGTTTAGAACATTTGCAATACCTCTCAAATGACTGTGAACGTACAACAAACCCTCGCCATTCGTGGGGGTTACGTTCTCGACATAGCCCGCGAACGGTGAGACCGCGATACGCGATTTTAAGAAACAGTGTAGTTAAGGGACCAAAGACACGCGAAAAGTGACAGTATGTAAAGTGATGATTAATACACCCGAAGATATTTGTGTTGGTGTTTACTGGAATGATGTGGGCGTTCCTGGCCGAAAGCTGTTTGGATGATCGAAAGATGTAAAGTGTGAGGTGGAGAGAGACGTGAAAAAAGCGGTGACTTTCTGTTGCTGTGGCCTTGTTCTGCATGTGCTTATACATCTCCTTCTATGATGCCGTAGCAACCTGCACCTCGTCAAGCACGAATGCGGGAAATTGACAATCGCAAAGAAATAATCGACCACGTCATTCGCCACCTGTAGGCCTTCCTACGCAGCACTGGTCGCCACCTGGGGCCTCTCCACAACACCGGCAGGATCTTCCTCATCTTCCGGTTTCCCTTGTGTTGTCATCTGCTGAAGGTCCTTTTGAGATAGCTATACAGTGTGAGAGTGGATACCTTCCTTGATATCAGCCTGGGAATACTTCTGGACATTTATGGGCTAAGAGTATGTCCTCTAATCCTGTGCATTGGAGAGTCCTCAGATGTCGTTAGCTGCTTTTAGAGCAAAACTTCTTCCAGCAGGCATTAAAGAGTTGAGGACTGCAGTTCCTGCAGACATTGGTTTATATTTGCTATGCCGTCGGGCTATACTGTACGAATTCTAGCACTCACTGACACAAAGGTCTCCTTCGTATTTGGATCGAGATACTGCGGAAAGCGGCCGAGCGTAATGGCTGATGACGGGTGACGATACCCTGGTCAAGCGGCTGCAGGAGTGGGGTGATACTCCCCTTCGATATTCAGACGAGTCCAAGATCCCGCGGATGCCCCGTTGTATTTCAAAGAACGAGGAGGTCATTGAAGGCTGGATTCTGAGAATTCAGATAAGTAGAGTTGTCTGAACTATCCATTCCTGGCATGACTTTCTCCGTCATCACAGCACCACTGACAACCATTTACATGGCTGATCTTCCGGCCAGTACCTGCAATTCCCCTTTACAGGTTTACGAGGAACGGGGTCACGATGACTTACACAGAAATTTTCGCACTCCATAGAGCACTGACCGTAACGCCTTTCCTGAACTTCATTTTTCGTGATGAAATGAATCGTCACTTAGTTTACATAATTATGGCGTCCTACCTCAGAAACGCAATCCAAAACTTCCATTCTGTCTCGCAAGGACATATTCCCTTTTCATTTTAGCCTTCATCAATACATGCATCACACTCAAAACACGAGCATACCAATTGGTTACAAAATCTGTGAAAAGTACGGTGGAAGTACGTGGTGTAACGGTGGCGCGACTATGGAAGCGCGACCGCGAATGAACGAAGGACCTACACCGCGATGTTCGAGTACTGATATGATAATTCTTCCGCCAGTAAAGGAAACCGAGAAGCACGAACAGACAACACGAAAGGTCTGTTGTATTTAGAACATACGAAATACCTCAGAATCGGTTTTGTACTTTTTATAACATTTTAAGTACATCTGGAACAATCACGTTTGTGCTTCAAACATTTAAAATGCTTCTGAAAGATTTCTGTTCGCGTTCAGAGCATCTGAAGTGTATGTGGCATGATTATGTACACTTTACAAGCATTTCGAATACTTCTAGAAGAATTGTATACTGCCCTGAACATAGAGAGACTATAACGGACAAGAACAAACAATATCATGAATGGCGGGTACATGTACAGTGGAACCCGGTTATAACGACATCGGTTTATGCGACACCTCGTCTATAGCGTCACATATTCTGTGGTACAAATTAATTTCTCTCTGTTAACCAAAACATTACACTCCTCGGTTGTAACAACACTCTTTTATAACGACACAAAATATTGAGTCCCTTTCTTGATGTTACAATCTTTAAAATTGTTGTCAAATTAAATATAGCCTAGACTACAGTATCTTGGCCCATTTTACTTCGGCAAGGCGGTGTATTCAGCTAAAAGTTCCGCGGTGTGGTACGAGCCACAACCAGGACTATGCCCATTACAGAGGAGCCATGAGAGACTGTTCATTGCAAGTAGGTTTTATAACAACAAAACAAAGACAAAAAAATTGTTAACACCACAAATGGTCACATTATTTTTACCTAGCAGTTAACCTTCAACATCACCTTAACCTTTTAAAGCCTAGCGGTAACTTTACGTACCATGCGGTTTAAATTTAAAAAATTGTACGTGGTGCTCTCGTTGCATTTATGTGTTTTGTACGGATCGCAAAACACAGCAACTTTCGCCTTATACAAAATTAACAGATTAGTTTTTATAACTGAGATGCAGAGTGTTTACTGTGCGGTACGCACTGAATCCTTATATAAGACAGACATGTTTCGTTTTCAAAGGGTTAAGTTTGTTGTAATTAATGTAACAAGCTTATGCCGAGGTGTCCACAAATTTTCCATAAATCCAAGAGCGACCTCAAAATTCTAGGCGCACAGGGGAAGGATGATATGAAGTAAGTTCCATACTGAGGAGTGACAAATATTAGATGACGCGTAACAAAAAATTTGTCACCCCATTCCTGGATTCGGAAATCTTGACAATCACTAGACCAAATAAGCGTGCTTATTTTCGGGCTTATACAGGTACCAGGCTTCTTTCAAGGGTAAAAACGGACAAAGATTGAAGCTTACAACTGTCTATCTACTACCAGAATCAGGAATGCATAGAATTTATTCTTTACGCCTCCATATGCCCTTGGGTGGAGTTTTTGATACTTCCCACACCTAATACAACATGTGTTATCTTTAACAGACTACCAATATGGGGCTTTATTATCAGCGTATTCCATCAGACCCTCTTTAATGTAAGTTAATTCCGCTGTTACATTGCCTCCCACATTCCTTGAAGCGCAAAATAATAGGATTCAACTCAATATCCTAATAACTCCAGCATGATGAGTATTGGATGCAAAAAAAAAAATCTGTAACTATCCTCTAAAAGTTACTGTTCTATATGATATCCGGTTATGAAAAATTAAAACGTACATACAACCGCAAATACACAATTACGTATCATGTACTTGCTTCACTGCTTATATACCCACATCAACAGCCACCAAATTAATAGTAGGACAAGCTATTTTAATATCAACGTAATCCATAATTTGGCCAGCATGATTTTCGAGGCTTCTGCCCCACACATATGCAACGACCTACCACACTTCTGTACCTTTTCCATTGGCAGAGATTTCCCACCATAAGCTTATGAGACATAACCTAAAAGTTCCCCACTGTCTCCATACATTTGCAGTTAAGTATATTACCCCACACACACACACACACACACACACACACACACACACACACACACCAAACTGTACATGTCTCGCTTAAGTACTGAAAGCTAAATAGAAATTTCGTGTGACCACCATATACTGTAGTTGGTTTACACTCTAGAAAAATATAGTTTAAACTAAATTTTTGTGCTCTACAGAAAGGCCTAATACCACGTAAAATTTCAAATAAATACATTATATGTTACTGATAGTGGCTCCAAACTTAAAAGTTGGCAGAATTGCCATGACGACATCACCGACGATGGGGAACTAAAAAGTGCGAGCAAAGCGGCGTCTAATGACATGATGTTTATTTATCCAAAATTTCTTGAAAATCTGTTAACTGGTTCACACATTAAAGAGGGGGAAAAAAGCTAACACGCCGTATTTTTTTCTTTTTGAAATAAAGCCACAAGTGTTCAAAATTCAATACTTTCGTGCGCAGAAAAGCTTCTTTGTTTGTTACCGGAACGTACTTCCGTGCATCGCCGACATAATACATTAAAACGATCATTTCTTTTCAGTCAAAATAATCGCGTATGCATTAGGGCTTACCAACTACAATGCAAAAGATTAAATAGTTACAAACACAGGAAGTCTTTTCAGTTTCAATATGCTCCTTCAATCGCCAAAGAACCACCGCACGGGAAGGCTTTGTTCCATCGGTCGAAGAACAGCAGAGTTGGCGGAGAATGACACGGGACATGGCCGCTACGAGAATGAAAGAGGACGGACAATTTTTCTACGGACAGCACTGGTACGCGGTGGCGGGCAAAGACTGTGTTGGTCCCGGGGAGTGTGCAGCTGAACGTACGCGGACTGGAACTAAGTCATTAACCTACTGGTAGTCTGCAGACAGCAGAGTACAAGGGAAATGCGGAGACTGACAGGACATTAACTTTCGCCAAACGTGAAAAAGAGAAATATATAAAATTATTGTATGTTCCACAATGTTGTGTACTGAACCATGTTACACGTGGTTCTACACAGTTCGTAGCAGAGATACAGAGGAATGTGTTCAAAGCACCATTCGTCCTTCCTCGAAGGAAAAGACCAGGCTGTACCACGGCTGAGGGGCTGGTCGCCGGCCTCACACCGCAGAGGCCCGGGTTGGATCCCAGACTAGACCACGTGGGATTTGTGATGGACAGAGTGACGCTCGGATGGGTTTTTCTCCGAGCACTTCGGTTTTCCATTGTTAGTATCATTCCATCATGCTCCATACTCCTTTAACCTTTTAAAGCCTAGCGGTAAGTTTACGTACCACCCAGTTTAACAGTCAAAAATTCTACATGATGCCCACATTGCGTTTATGTGTTTTGTACGGATCTCAGAACAAACAGCAACTTTTGCCTTATAAAACATTAACAGATTGGTGTTTATAACCGTGGTGGAGAGTGTTTACAGCGCGGTACGCATTGAGTCCTTATATAAAACAGACACATTTCGTCCTTAAAGGGATAATGTTAACAATTCATAGTCTCGTTTAAAAACACGCTTAAAAAGATAAAGACTGACTTAATAGCTTATTCACCCATATGAGTGTTTTTAATGACGCTGGATGACTATGGAGCGTCGAAAGATGATGACTGGTGAAAAACGGTTTGGAAAAGGGTGGAAGGAAATGGTCATCGTCTAATTTGAAGCTACTTCCTGGCATTTCCCTGAAGGGAATGGGGAAATTCACTAACTCTGATTAGCGGATATCTGCAGAATCAGAAACTGGAGTGCTACCAATTCAACCGCAGTCAAAGATACTAGATTATGTATATTTTTTACCGCTGTGTTTTGGGGGACAGCTTGCGTGGCGGGGTTATAAAGCAACTTGCGAAATAAATTTGTCTGATACGTACAGTTTCACAAATCCCGGGACCCCAGGTAGCCGTAGCGACTAAACTTTGTACGGTGAAAACCTACGATTTGTAGATCCCCAGTCTTGAACTTACTGCATGTGACTCTTCGGGCGCGTAGAATTTTGAAGTTGCTCCTGAATTTGTGAAAAATTTGTGTACCCCTACTTATCCTTACACATCACGATAATGAAGACAATAATGTAGTCATGTTTACGAATAATGACGTTAATTAGGTAGAGTTATAATTCTGGTGATACACAGCGCTATACTGTAAAGAAATCCTTCATAAAATACGTTTCAAAAACAAGTCTTGAAGTTTTTTGTTTCAACTTACGAGTAAATTCAAACAGGAAGCAGCCATAAGGGTGATATTGAAACACGAAATTAAACACAGTCTTTTGGTGCGTTAAAAATATTTGTGTTTTATCAGGAAGTTAAAAAACTTGAAATACGCTCGTCAGATCGCCAAAAAATATATGAGGGTTGGGTTGCTCAGTGCGCGATAAGTAAATATGGCGGTCGGTCGCCTGTAATGTGACGCCGTGCAGTTTTGTACAGATTAACCAAGGGTTTTGGATGAACTTGCTGCTTCCATTGTCACTGTAGCAGACCGCAAACAGTATGTGTACACAGCGTTCCATCCAACTTAACGAAGCCATAACGTGCTGTATATATCTGTAAGATGTCATTTAATGTTATCCTCGTACATAAATAGAATTACCAAACTTATCATTAAATTTCCAGATAAAAATTGTGCGTGCATTTTTGGTTTCTTTCATACGTGGCCTACGGGGCGTTTGATTCTCCTTCATTCATTCATTCATTCATTCATTCATTCATTCATTCATTCATTCATCCCAACAATATTAGGCCTGCCTGTATAAAATTACGCAATACATAATTTACAATTAAGAATGCTAAGTATAAGCCCCCCCCCCCCCAGGAAGGTAAGCGTTTTTTGCGGGACATGACGCTGCACAGTCTGCTAGAAATATGCCGACGTTTCAGAGGAACCTTCTGCTACAGTCTTCAGGATAGAGTCGCCGCTTGTACGAACCCCCTCACGTTGTGAATTTACTTCAGACCTCTCTATTCGCATCACACGCCGACCTACACCCCCCCCCCCTCCAGCACACCGCGCTTTCAACCAGAAGGTGTTCTTACTTTAATAATGACAGACAAAGTTATGAACCTTACAGTACAAGAGGTAAAGAACTGACTTCTGTGCACTTTAGTGGGTGTGTTAACAGGGAAGTAACCGCTGTGGGGCCTAGTGTGGTGAGATGGCATGCACAAGGCGATAGGCTAAGGGCCCTGGTACCAAAACTGGCCAAAGCAAACATCAACCTCCGAACCTCACGATCCATACGCCTTAGTTTCACTTATTCCGGATCATCCAGTTGTTTAGCATTACTAACGAAAACGTGTCTCCATCTGCAGGGTCAAGTAATCGTCCTAGACTCTTCTCATTAACTATTCACCTGTCCACACAGTGTAGCTTCTCAGAAAACCTAAATCTTCAGCAACATCGCTATAAGAATCTCGATGCTAGAAATTTAATCTTCTCCTAATTTTATCACTATCTGTTAACCACTGTTGCAGGACATTTAACAAACAATATGTTTGTAGTACACTCTAATGACAGGTTATCTACATACAATACATACTACGTAGAGCCCAGCAGTTCTATACAAAGTGGATTTTCGTCGAATTATAAGAGAAACAGGGCTACCCCCCCTTGGTAGTGTTAGACATGGGGAAAACCCCCGGGACTTAACCAGTTACCTAAATTTTTTAACTTTGTGGATTTTTTCCATCGTGTAATATATTAAAATTAATAAGGTTAATAAAACACTACGTTTTGGGGAGAAAATAAAAAAATTGTGCTGTTGTGTGTACTGGTTGTGCATATGTTGGTTTTATAAACCACAAATATAATGTCACCGCATGGAATGAGTAAGGTTAAGATACATATAGACCTGTATTAACAAATTATGTGTAGACATAATCCTTATAACCTGCAACATGGGGTCCGAGATTCTTTGTGCTACCATCAAAATCATCTTACCAACCGATTTCTCTGATACTTCCAGGAATTAAACTTAACCTTTTAAAGCCTACCGGCAACTTTACATACTACCAGGTTTAACATTAAAAAATTCTACGTGGTGCCCACATTGCGTTTGTGTGTTCTGTACGGATCTCAGAACAAACAGCAACTTTTGCCTTATAAAACATTAAGAGATTGGTTTTTATAACCGAAGTGGAGAGTGTTTACAGCGCGGTACGCACTGAGTCCTTATATAAAAGACACGTTCCGTCTTTAAGGGGTCAATAAAACTGAACATATTTACATAAAGTACATACAAGAGAGTATGCGGACATGAGGGGGCGGTTGTCGTTATCTTGGGAAAAGGCAAATCTGCCAAGTTGGTATTTCGGTGTTTCTCCTGACAGTAGGATGGCGGTTTTTGTTGGAAGTTCAAACGTTTGCCGCCTTCCCTTGGTGCATACGTCTTGAATCAAGAAATCTCCAACAGCGCTGCTGTAGTTCTGTAGATCTTCTACACGTCTACTTTGGGCTTCATACAAAATTAGACCTGCGTTAGGTCGATAAGGACCGAAAAGCAGACTCCCCCGGGGGAAAAAAAAGTAGTGTTTACAACGAATACGCACGATTTCGTCGACATGTACCGATTAGGTATGAAGATGCAGACGGGCTTGCATACTTTGTGCAAATAACATCTCAAAAAAAGGGTACTGCAGTTAACCTCCAAACAGTTTAACTAAAATTACCTTCTTAGCTTTTTATACCGTAAATTATATAAATGCATTAGTTAGATGACAATCACATTACGAATTTAGGCAACTTTTTGTACTCGGATCTCCCAACCGGAACAAATTATTCGGAAATAACACACCTTCATCCAAGAATAATAACCATCAGATGATACAGTGTAATTTAACGCACCTAGTTGAAACCAACAAGGAGGATATGACATCTTGGAAGCACAGTGTCACGTAAGAAACAAGACTATGGAGACAGCAAGTATTATATAAAATGTCATAGATATCTATCAGACCACACGGCGTCACATTTTACAAAAGTTATCTTCAGGAATGGCAAATGCAACCAGCTCAAGAGTGCACAGGGTTTCGACATGCGTTCTTTGGCAACATGAAATTCTGAATACCCTAGCTCTTGCCTGAACAATACGAAGTATAATTTTCTTTCCTATTGTCCCTTTTATCGCGTCCCCGAGCACAAGAGCTTTATGGCACAGAACGCCTGCATCCGCCGAGACATCCCGTAACAGTTGCTGTGGTCGGGGACACGATAAAAGGGACACCCTGTGTTAGTTACAACTTCAGGGTTGCCCGAATGATATAAGATTGACGCAAAGAATCACTGTATTTGTTTTCAAGTTTAACCCTTTAAAGACGAAACGTATCTGTTTTATATAAGGACTCAGTGCGTACCGCGCAGTAAACACTCTCTAATTCGGTTATAAAAACCAATCTCTTAATGTTTTATAAGGCAAAAGTTGCTGTTTGTTCTGAGATCCGTACAAAACATATAAACGCAATGTGGGCACCACGTAGAATTTTTTAATGTTAAACCTGGTCATATGTAAAGTTACCACTAGGCTTAAAAAGTTAAACACGGGGAGGGAGAGGCGGATACACGCGTATGATACTCCTGTAAGCTTTCATTGTGTATGCACATCGTGCGAAGACACGTGGCATTAAATCATTATACATAGCATTCTTCTTAACATCCACATAAGTTCCCAAATGTTACGTTCTTATCCATCAAGACTAAGGCATGTTTCATGACACACTTGCTGTCAAGTTACTTTTCGTATACGCTTTATTGTATCGAAAATTAAAAAGAACACAAATTTATTTCTTTGCAAGTAGCCATTTGCAATGTAGAGCAGATGTCACGTGACAGTATAGTCATTTGTAAAACATATATACACGTTCATACTCCTAATAGAAAATACACAACTAACCAGGCCCATCTCCTGGGTTAATTTATAGATTATGCCAGTTACAGAACTAAAACATTAATAATGAAGACCATAAATGTCTCAGAAAATTAAAACATGAAGACAAAACGCAATATGTCATTAGGTGTTACACTTCACATAAAAACAGAATGATTCCCCTGAATTCCCAATTTCTAATCGACATGCCATTGCCAACATGGCCGTAAATCCTGTAGAAAGCAGCTATGTGACGTCACATAACATGCCGCGCAATATAACGTGGAATTATTTCCTATACTAAAAACGCGGAAAGGAGCCGCGCGTACCAAACACTTCCACGTCTGCCCACAGCATACTACTGCCATCAACTAGTCACTCCGTTTACGTAAACCTTCGTTGTGATAACCACGTGACAGCCGTAACGAGAACGCTTTGGGCTGGTTCATATGGACAATTCAGGGCTGCGGGGGAATGCAGCAGTAGGGAGGAAAGTGGGAAGTCTCAAAGCATACCAAGCCCATCATCCATGGGACTTCTTTCCGTGGCTTCAAAAATAGCTGTAAACCACGACCGTCCACCAGCGTTTCTGGTGACATTAAGAACTGCACGTCACATGTGTCTGTAATCGTAAGAGAGTTCAGAAAGTTTTTAGGACAAAAAATATAAAAATTATAAAAGAGGCAAGATCTCACATAAGCATCATGATATGCCACTTACAAATTTTAAGCCTTTCATAAAAGTTGACCGTTTTGAGTGTGGTCTTTAGGGTTCTTACACCGCCGAAATTTTTCAAAAATATATGCTACCTCCATCTTCTGGGTCGGCCTTTAAGATTGAGGCAGCATATTAATTCGAATCTCCGGTGTACGCCTCAAATAATATATGGTACCATAAATAAATACTGTCTGCTGGGATCCAGTGTTGTTATTGTTGTTCGGTTTTATATTTAAGAACTTATTACTGTATTGACTGTTCTGTATACGTTTCGAGTCGTCCCAGTATTCTGATTCTGTTGTACAAACAATATTTCGTACAAAATTTGTACTTATGTTTATGATCTATGTCAGCAGGGAAGTCTATTGGCCAAGCTGTCATCACCAAACAAGTTCAAGAAACTCTTCGCATTATCGCCTCTTGTTATTTTACATTCAACAAAAATATCCCCTTAAAAAAGTCACATATTTTTCCAACGCCTCTTACCGTCCATTATTTAACCTTTTAAAGCCTAGCGGTAACTTTACGTACAACCAGGTTTAACATTAAAAAACTCTACGTGGTGCCCACATTGCGTTTATGTGTTTTGTACGGATCTCAGAACAAACAGCAACTTTTGCCTTATAAAACATTAAGAGATTGGTTTTTATAACCGAAGTGGAGAGTGTTTACAGCGCGGTACGCACTGAGTCCTTATATAAAACAGATACGCTTCGTATTTAAAGGGTTAAAGACTGAATAAATGACAAAATATCGCTCTCGCCTGAAAACTTCGCCCGTCCGCTACGTTATCGTCACTGATTACAGGAAATTAAAAGTTATGGCGTTCAGGTGTACTCCAGTAGCATAACTCTCATACCAAGTTTCGTCAAAATCGATGAAATTGTTCACAAGTTTCAATGGCGGACACACATATACCATGGTTACACCACAAAACTACATTTTTTTATCATCAGGAAGGAAAGCAGGATATAAATGCCAGTTCCTTCACCGGGATCCTAACACAGTACTCCAGTAAGCTGCACATATATTAACGGTGCAAAAATAATGCAAACATCTTGGTCACTGAAAAGTCCCAAATTATATATGACAATGAGGCATAACTATACGGCTGTCTTTGTGTTACCCTAATAAAAATAAATACCCTTAAATTCCCTCGCTTATGTGCCCTGCCTGTTTCAATCTCGACATGGCTACTTCCAATTTGAACCTCCAAACGAAAAATGATTTATGTAACACACATAAGCCCACAGCAGAGCATACTATATTATAACTAACAGTTTGAAGACTGAGGTTAATCTAAATTATATATAAAACACCAGTTCGTACCTCACAGAGAACACAATCGGTCTCAAATATAAATAACATCCTGTTAATGCTGTACAGAGAAATATGTATTTTGAGAATCACACATAAGCCTATGGGATGCACCGTAAGGAAAAATACAGTTATTAATGTCGTACCAGGTGGTACATAAAGTTACCACTGTGCTTATGAAGGAATAATCAAAGACCAATGGAATGACACGTCAAAAATTCAATATAAATTTTGACAGATCGCTTCGCTAGCTGTGATTTCCACCGATAATCCTTCCAATGATCCGTTCCTGTTAAGTTACAGCCCGTGAGAGGCCCTCGAAATCGCGATTCGGTTGGGAATCATGCTGTGAGCTCTATAATTTGTAAATACCTTGGCATAATAATAATAATAATAATAATAATAATAATAATAATAATAATAATATATTACTGTGGTGGCACTACTACTGTAGGGCCAATTATGGAACCAGCTTAAGAACATAAGAAAAACACGCACATAACAACAAACAAAAACACACGGAAAACAGATAATAAGAAATCGCATCTAAAAACATCATTTCCAAAAATATGGTAACAACAACAACAACAACAACAACAACAACAACTTAACCTGCACCCAAACACATATATACAAATGCAAAAAGTGGTAATTCTTGGCACATGTTCAATTGTAAGAAATTTCCTAAATTACACATAAGACCACCGAGCCTAATCCTGTTGATGATACATCCCAGGATAGGTGAATATTTCCCAGCTACAGGTGAGAAGTGAGAAATTCGGGTAATAATAATAATAATAAAGTTCACTTTTGTACGTTTCGTGTGTACGTAACAAAATTCAGATAAACCCAGATAAAATAATCAGAAACAGAACAGCAGAGTTCCCTTGTAAAAAGAGAATGGTACCTTCAGAATCAAGAGTTACAGCAATTATCACAGTTGGAACAGAAGCAAGCAGTGGTGAAGTGTTGAGGAACATGCCAAAAAGAGTTCATAAGTGCCCAAACACTGCTGCTGGTACAAGTAATTACTCTAACACTGCAAATCATGTACTGTGACCGTTGTATGTATTTTAAAAGTTCGTGAAAACAACTGTACTTGAACTAAAATTTGTACTTCCCTTGTAACATGGCCTTAGAATTCATACAGGGACTGTATATAGGTATTTCCACTTTCCTTGTCAGTATTTACGAAGTGTGGATGTGTGTAAGTACATATGCTTTACAAAGATGATCTACATGGTCTTGCATGCCTCACTGGCCTTCATGTCAATTCATTACACATTTGTAAAATGATCGTTGAAATTTTGAAGGAAAAATTTAGAAATTTTCATATCTTGGTTCATAAACTTTCACATGATCCACTCTACGTAACTGCCCTGTGGCCCACCGCAAAACATGATATCACTCAATTTACACACTTTTTTTACAATTTCTGCAAATGCTGAGACAGCAATACTGATTAAGGCGTCGGTACCAGTCACTGTTGTCTAGTTCTGGTCCTGCTGTTAACTGATGTCAACAGTCCACATTGCTGTATAACATACAGATTTCAGTCATGAACCAGATTCTGTTATAGTCTTATATATCGATACAAATTTGTTTTTGCAAAGAAAATCCCTTTCCTTTCCATGCAGTCAACTATTAATTTTCACACATTAACCCTTTAAAGACGAAGCGTATCTGTTTTACATAAGGACTCAGTGCGTACCGCGCTGTAAACACTCTCCACTTCGGTTATAAAAACCAATCTCTCAGTGTTTTGTAAGGCAAAAGTTGCTGTTTGTTCTGAGATCCGTACAAAACACATAAACGCAATGTGGGCACCACGTAGAATTTTTTAATGTTAAACCTGGCGGTATGTAAAGTTACCGATAGGCTTTAAAAGGTTATTGTAAATATTCAGCATACTAAAGAGTTTTTGAAATAAAAATTGCACATCACTTTTAGATCTATATTATACATATTTATATATTATATATATTTTTATATATATGTAGCCCCACAGTATTTTCAATATATAAGCACGATTTGAACTTCATGTACGACAGCTGCTTGAAAGAGAGATACGAACAAAATTAACTTCCCTTGTTAGATAAACCATAATGGAGACTTCCCTCAACATGCATTGTCCTGCGTTCTTCATTATTTTGCAAAACTATCATAAACGAGTAACTCTTGTGTATTTTGTCTGCAAATAATTGCTCTTAGTTCAGGGTATTGATTTCTTCCTTCGATCTGTAGGATTACGTTTCATAAGCATTTAATGTAAATGTTAAAATTATTGTACAGAATTATTAATATTTCTGAACACATTGTGACAAGCAATCCCCAATGTCCACAGACTCCTGTGAGTGCCTGAGGCGATCACACGTAGCATTCAGCATTGTTGCCATTTCGGGGGGTTAGGATTTAGAACCCTAAGACAGTAGACTCCCTTATAAATGTCAAATTTGTTTCCATCACACCACATATAACACAGAAGCCTAGCACAACCTGCAGTATATAAGGCATTAACTGACCTAAACCACTGAAGTAGGCCTTTGCTACGAAAGGACCACAGAACGCCATGCAACAAGACTCGAAAAAAATATTTAATTTACCTGCAAACTGTCACACTAACGTAAAACGTCTGTGTGAGATTTTTGGTTCTCGCGGCTGTGACTAGAAGAATACCTTCTAGTACATGACAGGAATCCACGGACGTTTCGGAGGAACGTATAGCCACCTTCTTCAATGTAAACCTATATCCCATTCTACCATGAGGATGGAGAAAATGCCTGTCTGAAATTTCGGGACGTTTATACCACACTGCAAGGCGTTACATGCCAGAAAACAATACAGTCAGACTCGGTTATACCGTCATGAAAGGGACTGAATATTGTCTGTCGTTATAAAAGAGTGTTGTTATAACCGAGGAGTATAATGTTATGGTAAACGCGGAGGAATGATTTGGTACCACAGAATATCTGACGCTATAGGCGAGGTGTCGTATAAACCGATGTCGTTATAACCGGGTTCAACTGTAGTTTTAAAGTAAGAAATGTTTTGTGACGCATTTCATGTGAAATCCCTTACTTAAATTTCGTGGATCGTTTATTCATGTCATGATTTTTATGCACGTTAGTTTGTTTTCAGATTACCGGGTGAACAACGGCGCCTTCAGGTAGACGTTGGACAGCATCGATACTACTAAGCATTCCATGTCTGGTCTGCATTGTCCACAGAAGAGGTGTAGCGAATACAGGTATGAAACCCAAAGAAAGAAAAATGGAGTGAAGGTGTTTGAGAAGAGGGAGCTGACGAGGACGTGGCCACAAGATGGAGAAAATGACGGGAGCCTGGAGAAAGCGTCGTGGATGGTACTAGTCCCCAGATATTACTGAGAGTATGACATGGGCGGGACATGCAGCATGTATGGGGGACAACAGAAATGCATACAAGGTTCCTAAAGGAAGGAGACCTCTTCGAAGACTTCGGATTACAAGGAAAGATAATATTAAACTGGATCTTAAGCAGGGGCAGCTCGTTCATAAGGGCTGCAGCCCAGCAGCCCTACCAGAAATTTTGAGAAAAATGAAACTAAATATCTGAATAAAGGTTTTCGTTAGAACGAGATAAATGAATAAAAGATTTCGTTAGTAATTAGTTTTATTGTTCTCAAAGTTTCTGGGAGGGCTGCAGCCCAGCAGCCCTTATGGGCGAGTCGCCCCTGATCTTAAGGAAACAGGAAGGGAGAGTGTGGAGTGGATTCATCTGGCTCAGGAAGCGACAAGTGGCTTGTTGTGAACACGGTAATTTCTGTTACAAAAACCAGTCTGCTAATGCTGTTTAGGGAAATAATCGCTATTTGTTGTGTGGATCACACGAAATAAATTAATGCATTCTGTGGGCAAAATTCTGAGTTGTAGTTGTAAATTAGTTTGTTCTTAAGCAGTCACTGTGCTTTGAAAATTCAACTCCTTCAGTACGCTGTTTAAATAAATTTATGACAACAGCAGTGGACTGCATGAGAAAACGTTATAAAAGAAATTTACGAGAATGGCAGGTACAGGTAAGCAGGGTGTATGACAGCTGTTCTTAACCTCGGGTCCGTGAACTTTGATGGGGGCAAAAAAAATACATGTTTATTTCCACTAAAATCCAATTATTTTTACTAACATATAACTGAAATATAGCTTTCCATTCAATAATGAATTATCACATTCTCTATTATAAATAGTAATACATAGATACAGATTCTATATCTATGTATTTTGCTTTATGAATTTAAATACGTTTTTCTGAGAAGGGGTCCACAGGTTTCATCAGACCCTGAAACGGGTCCGTGACACAAAAAGGGTTAAGAGCCAGTGGTCTACGATAATGCTATATGATACAGAATAGCGCAAAAGTTCCTTCACACAGCCTTTTAAACATCGAGTGTCAAGTGACTTTTGCACCACTCTGTATAATATTCCAGCTTTACATTAACTGTAAGAGACTATGTCGCTGTACTGCACTGAAACACAGATAACAGTACTACACAAATTCCAGGCCACGGGTTAGGGTGACGGCGGCTCGATTCCCGACAGCCACAACGCGTTCTGCCTTCGCCACCAAATATTAGACGGCACCATATTTGTAGCGAAACGATTCGCTTCTCATTACCGCAGCCAGAGTCGTGAGTGTGTGTACTGACACCAGGTTAAATTAAAAAACAAAAACAAAAAAAAAGTTTGGGCACGTGATACGTGCTCTGTTTTCCAATTGGCTTCTGATCAGGTTTCAACAAAAGATGGCACCCTGCTGAACAGCCCTGCGATGGCTTGCTGACGGTGTAAGAAGTTAACTGAATCCCACTTTCGGAATTTTGGGATTAATCTAAACAGACCTCACGTTCTAGTCTCTAAATAATAATAATAAATATTGCAGACAGTGCTATATGCACCATTAACAGTACGGGCAGAATAGCTGCGACACTGTATACCCTAGAAACATGGTTTGTTTCAGGTGTATAAGTGTGAATACCCTGCATAAAGAAGATGATGAAATAATAATAATAATAATAATAATCGGTAAGTACTAATGTATAAGTACAAAAGACAGCGTTATATGCACCATTAACAGTACGCGCAGAATAGCTGCGACACTGTATACCCTAAACACACGGTTTTTTCAGGTATATAAGTGTGAATACCCTGCATAAAGGGGATGATGAAATAATAATAATAATAATAATGCGCTTATTCTTCGATGAATTATCCATCTTTTGCTGGTGCCAAGTATCTGCAGCGTCAGATGGTACGACGAGTGTGTCAAGGTTTAGTAACCATCTGGAAGTAAGTTGCAGTGGTACATCTGAAGATACTATCCGAATGTATGCCCAAAGATACTTAGTAAAACCACGAAAGCCTCAGAATAGGCGGTCTCCAAGTCGAGATCTGAATTTGGGACTTTCCAAAGACGAAGACAGTCCGTTCACTACTTGACCGTGACAGGAGGCTTAACAATTTGTAATTGTTGCGTCAGACTTTATTATTGTAATGTGTACATCTGTTAGGTTTTCTCAATTTCATGTTGTTAGAATTCCGAAAATGCTGGCGGACGCTGAGACGACCACTGCCCGACAACGCTGTCCGCCCCGTACGGGAGAGGCTGTGGCGGAAGCCCACGGTCACGCGCTGAACATCAGCGGGGTGCGACGGAAGACGAGAGAAGGAAAGAAACCGCGTAGGGATATTGTAGTCGCTGACGCGGCAAGTTAAGAGTATGTCTGTCACTGCTTGAACAACAACGATAGAGCATATCTGTAGGTAAACATCGCTACAACTTGTGGTTACTCAGCAGAGGATGATAAAATTCCAGTCTCGGTGTCTAATTTGATTAGTGGGCAAGAGTTTGTGCTGAACGTACATTTACGTCCACTCCAAAGTACAGGATAAATATGTGCCATTTAAGGAGCTGTGAACAGTGTCACAATAAAATGTTCTTTGTCAGACGTTTTGTCTCCCACTTCTTCCAAAACCCCACACCCCTTGGGCCAACAGTGGCTACATTAACAGTAGTACAGGGAGTTCATTTTTGAAAACGCCCTTTGGCGAAAAAATCGGCAACTCGTCGCTGTGAAATCAGTCCACGTCACGGCTACCCTCCCGAGAAAAACAGCCGTACCATTGCTATAGCTGTAAACACACTGCTTGTCGCGTAAGCAGTTGTAAAACTTAACGCAGTAAATTCACTGAAACTTATTATTACATTTTAAATGTTGTTTATTTTCTTATGTATTCAAAATTGCATTTAAATCGCCATAGTTATCCTCTCCTGCCTTGTGAAATGACAGATTGTAGTTAGAAATTACATACTTCTGTCTTTCAAACTACACAGGTAATGCATTTGAGCATACAGACATACTAAGAAAGAAAGACAGACGGACGACGACAGCGATGCTTATTGTTATTATTATTATTATTATTAATCACCTTTATGCAGAGTGTGTACAATTATATACCTTAAACAAACCATGTTTCTCGGGTATATAGCATTGTTAGTTACATGTAATGTTATTTCCCATGTTGAATGTTCTGTACATTTACATCAGTACTTTTCACAGCATGTATGCAGTGCCCAGTGTGGCTGTTGTCTGTAGTTCCGTGACTTTGTGCTTTCCGGGCATGTTGCTCAGGTATTTTCTGAACGATTTTGAGACGGTTCCAGTTGCCCATTGGTATCATTTTTCATTTTACATTCCACATGCGATGTATTTCTATTGCAAGGTCTTTATATTTTACAATCTTTTTGGTGTCATTCTTGATCACATTTCTGTCTCCTGAAGTTGCAACATATATTAACATACATGTTCCTTTATCATTACCACGTATTATGATGTCCGGTTTATTGTTAGGGATAGTTCCGTCGGTTTGCACTTGTTCATTCCATAATATGTTTGCCTTACCTTCACGACTTCTTTCTACTAATTTCGGTAAGTATTCATACCAGAGTGCATTGTCTGATTTTACCTATATTTCCGTGTATATAGTAACCTTTTAAAGCCTAGCGGTAACTTTACGTACCACCAGGTTTAACATTAAAAAATTCTACGTGGTGCCCACATTGCGTTTATGTGTTTTGTACGGATCTCAGAACAAACAGCAACTTTTGCCTTATAAAACCTTAAGAGACTGGTTTTTATAACCGAAGTGGAGAGTGTTTACAGCGCGGTACGCACTGAGTCCTTATATAAAACAGACACGCTTCGTCTTTACAGGGTTACAGTGTAGTTGAGCACACACACACTGTCACGCCTCTTTATATAGGCCTACTGTTATGTTGCCGGTATTACACATGCCGATATATGGTACGCTGTATCATCAATTGGCATAGTCTGCATTGGCTGTCTGTTTCTGTTTGTAATGTTTTTGTTGCATGACATTTGGCTTATAATGCCTAATCTTTCGCTGCTATTATTTCACTTTCAAATCTCCCGTCGACAGCCATAGGAATTGTCTTCGTCACCAATAAACTGTCTACTGTACGTATAATATACTGGCCATGCATTACTTTGCTTTCCCATTTTTTCTTTAAGGACTCTCCTAATCTTGCTTTTGTGTGTTGTATGCCTTCCTTTTTTGTGCCACTGTTCTCAATTAATTGGTTTAATTCTCCTACAGCCTTTCCTTTTGTCTTGCGTTAATTGTTTAGTTCATTATGGTTTATTGCGTTCGTGGCTTTTAAGAATATTTACAAACTGGTCTTCTTTATATTTTGTATTCAGGTATTCTGCAATATTATCTTTGCTTGTTATGTCGCTTCGATTTCCTTTTTGCATATAGCCTAAATATATGTGTATATACATATATACACACATATATATATATATATCACCTTTAAAATGATTATTTTACACATGGTTAGTATCTCTGTAGTTTTCCTGTCAATTTTTCTTATTTCATCAAACCTCCAATTAATGATATCAAAATTGTATCTTAGTACTGAAACGGCTAATGATTGAATCGCTGCAATTTCATTCCTGGCATTCATGTCGCAATTCAGCAGCATTCTTAATGTCTTGGTGTATTCTTGCTTCAGTATTTCTTTCATTTGTTTATGTTGTATACATTCACATTCTTCAATATCTACGTAGTTGTACGTTCTTCCCTGTTCAAGCTCTTATATCATCATCATCATCATCATCATCGAGGTGGTTTGAGGCTGTGCTCCTTAAGGGCCACTTGACCAAGTACCTACTGGAGGGTACTGTCAGGTGATTTTGAAATGAATGTGTAACGCTCCGGCGCCGTTCCCAAATGCCCACATTTCCGAACTTGCACTTTCACCTACAGTCTTTGGAACACCAACGGAGCTGACATAACTTCCTTACTCTTTATATTAAAGCTTCCTGCCTTCTGTATGTGTAGTCCCCTTGCATATGTGTGCAGAATTAATTAAAATATAATTAAACGTTCTACTACAATCGATAGCTTAAACAAAACAATGCGACCACACCAGAATTATTGCACTAAGCAAACATTTCCTAACTGGCGCTGACTGGCCATGAGGTTCATATGGTATAGGCCTCTTACAGATAAAAAGAGTACACACTGTGTAAGACAGGCCCGGACCGCAGAGAGCTCACGCCTCCAAAAACAACGCAGTACACAGTCAACAGCACATTCTCACTCAACTGTAAAGTGCAACCCCAATGTAACGGTAACGAAAAGTTCTCCCTGAAGATGACCCATCAGGGTCGAAACATGTAGGAGTGTGTTACGATTGATGATAAAACTCTCTTTGTGCATTTCTTGGTGATTAGTGTTTTTTTGTTTTTTACGTGTTTAGTGTAGGTATTTAATTATTTTAACCCTGAATTTATCCTTCAAGGAAATTTTGATACACCGTATAAATAAGAATTAAGCACAAATTTGGCTAAACGTTATGTATAGGTATACAATTTTTAAAATACTGAACCTGGAAAATATGGAGTGGATATTGTGACACCTTGCATTACACTGCTGTACAACTGCAACGTGTCAATATGACTATATGCTACGTACACTCCTCTCCCACGTAATATGTGAGTCTTTGATAATAATTCTACGTATAAGAACCGCAACATGTCAAGAGAAAAGGTGCCGAGCACACTTTGAGGTACGGTTTACCCGATGCAGTGCATTATGTTAGTTAAAATAATAAACAGGTTAAAGGCTACACTCTCTGTGAGACGGAAACTACATTCCGATACGTTAAGTTCGATGCTTGTCAGTCAGTCTTCAGGGGGTTTACACGTTCTGAGCAGACGGTTTCAAACACTCAAACGCAAACTCGTTATTCAGTTTCTCAGATATCGACATATAATAAAATCTGATTCTAGGCAGGGCTACGGTCGGGGGAGGGGGGGGGGCGCGGGGTGGTAGTGGTGCAGGCGCCCTGAGCTTTAGAGTCCAAGGGACGATACAAAATTGGGCAGTAAATTAGATATTTTAAATTGAAAAAGTGTGTTCTCTGCACTCAACAAATCTTAAATTATTGAGTCAAATAAGAGTAAATTAAATAAATGATGGTGATTTTTTTCTAAAGGTCATAATTTCTGTTAGGGGCGGTCAATGTTATTACTGGCTCCGGGCGCCAGAAAATCTAGCTACGCCACTGATTCCACGATACGTCACGTCATGCCGGCTATTCATGTTCCATAACTCTGTGCATTCACGATTTATGTAACTACTCGTATTCAACTTCATGTGTAATATGGCGCCGAAGTTTGGAACGACTGTAAAGGGCAAAAAAATTGGACAGGCAAAGTTCGTGGCCCACCTTAAGAGAGTATCATCGTGATTTAATTGGCCCCAAGTTTCTTCTTTACGTTTTATCACGTTTCTAAATGCAATAGTTGGACCACCAATTCAACGTTAAAAGAGCTAGCACTTGTTTTGTGACTGAATGGATGGAAGAGAAACTCCTGACGAGAACGAGACTGAACGTTCCGTCTGAATATAGCGATCCTGCTACCTAACAATGTCACACTGCATTCGAATTTGAGTACGCTAGTCTTCAGGAATATGCTGTCGTGTAGAATGCAACGTATGTACCAACATTACAAAAGAGTTTTCTGCCTTCGTCCTAATGTAAAAAGACTGCACTGCCCTCTAGAGCAATCTAGAGCCTAATGTAAAAAGACTGAACTGCCCTCTAGAGCAATCGGACGGCCCCCCCCCCCTAGAGCAGGCCTGATCAAGGTTTTGTGTTGCGGGCACAGTCGGCAAATTTTGGTCTACATGCGGGTAACATGAAATTGAATATACAGAACGAAGACTGAATTAAGTACACATACATTGATACGTATAATTTCACGTGTGTCTTTATCTATACATCACGTGCAATAAAACATATTGATAAATGATAGGGAAAAATGTATAAAAATGCAATTCACAACATAGGCTACGGTATCGCTATTTTTAGCCCATCTTTACAAACAGAATTAGTAATATAAGATATGTCTCCATAAAAGAAAAACTCATAAGTTTTCAAAATTTCTTCGGCGTTCTACTTTGGCTTTGCCAGGGAAAGGACTAAAAGACATTTCCTAATTTAGAATATCTCGGCGGGCAACATAACACTCTGTCGCGGGTAACATCGAGCTGTAGGCCGAGTAAGCCTACTCTACAGCCATTCCGGAGACGGCAAATAGCGGTGGAAGTACCCATCCATCAGTGTATAACCTAGATTAACCTTTTAAAGCTTAGCGGTAACTTTACATATCACCAGGTTTAACATTAAAAAATTCTACGTGGTGCCCACGTTGCGTTTATGTGTTTTGTACGGATCTCAGAACAAACAGCAACTTTTACCTTATAAAACATTAAGAGATTGGTTTTTATAACCGAAGTGGAGAGTGTTTACAGCGCGGTACGCGCTGAGTCCTTATATAAAACAGATACGCTTCGTCTTTAAAGGGTTAAGCTACAATACCACAATATGAAAAGCGAGTGGGTACTTTAGGATACCACACGACGACAAACTGTGCTATTTACACATCATCTTGCACTGTCCTGAAGATGAAGGCAACATGGTCCTCCGAAATGCTGGTACATACACAAGAAAATACACGGCGCATCATTCCAGGACATTGGATTCCTCATCACCACCGCTTTGAGAACCTCACATGCCGCATAGAAACATAATGTTCAGATCTTAATGTTCATTTCAGACGAACCTGTGTTCCAAATGCGTCTCGCGGCGTCACTAGTTGGATCCCCCTTAAACAAAACATTTCTAAGGCAACAAATTACGAGAAACCCAGCTCTTACAACACAGGATGGGGAAAAAAAATATATACACTAACAAACTGCAGTGTAAGGAGACTTCCGGCGCCAGTCTTCTGAAGGAGGAGGGGGAAGTGAAATAGGTATCAAGCCGTCTCTGAGCGAACACTCCTGGAAATCCTTCACCACATGATCCTCAGACCAAAGTACTATTTAAAAGATCAGTCTAAAACCTTTTTACATTGGTGTTCCCACCCTAAGAGTTGTTTCCTTAAAAAAAGTATTTATTTGCGTCAGCCTTAAACGTACGATTTATTCGCTGTAATCAGTGAAGCCTTACCCGTGCTTAATCACCACAAGACACGGTCATTATTTTATCTACCCAGTGTCGTTTGTCGCTTCCCAAACCACCGGGCCCCGTGTGGGTGATAGGCTGAATGGGCTACGTTAGAACGCCAAGGGAACCGACAGCAAGTGACAAAACGATAATTGTCAGATAAAATAATGATCCTATGTAGAAGAATACAGGAAACGTGAAGCCATGGCTGCAAGAATTCGCAGCCTGACTGACTGAATTACGCATGTTGTGGATCTGAAGTTCCGATGAAAACGTCTTCAGGTAATGAGGAGGGAAATTCTACGCACAGAGGTGAAGCGAGGTCAAGGTAGGCACCCTACGACGTATCATAATCTAATTTACAACATAACGTAACGAATAGCGCCATCACGTAGGCCTATACAGGTCATCTACCGAAACCCTAGGGTTTATGGCGAAAAGAATAGAGTTCTAGTGGGGAAAACATCAGATTGCGAGATTTGAGGGTCTCACAGAGACGCTGATATGGATTTCTTAAAGATTTCCGTCTTCTGGGACATAACACCCTACAGTCTGGTAAATATATACCAGCCTGCATAGCATAATTGCGAGATTTGAGGGTCTCACAGAGACGCTGATATGGATTTCTTAAAGATTTCCGTCTTCTGGAACATAACACCCTACACTCTGGTAAATATATACCAGCCTGCATAGCATAATGTCCTAGAATAGGAAAATCTTTAAGAAATCCACACAGTAATTTTGAAGTGAGAAACGGTCACTGAGGGAAGATGAGGTTGATATCAACACTGATGTGATGGAAACATTGTAATGAACGAACGTGGATAGAACTGGCTATGGATTTTATCTCATGGCAGGTCTTGGTATTGGTGGTGAACCTCTGGGTTTTAGTACGTTCTGCTAGTAATGTCGGTTGGTCAAACGTATTATTCCTTATTTATGAATCAAATTGTGATAAAATCGATGGAAGTGTTAATGACTGCGAGAGAGACAAGCCACTGACGGCCGAGTTTGCGTGTATTTTTAAACAGAAATGCAGTGACTGCAGACCATGTGACACTGTGAGAGCATACTAGACAGACGTGCGATGGCAACAGCTGACATGTTCCTCCTCAAAGCGGTCACACACCACTCTACCTAATTTTAAGGGAGGGGAGAAAAAAATAGTTACTTCACAGTTCAAATCATGATAATTTCTTCTATGTGTCTCGTTGGACTTTAACCATACAAAAAGACTTTTCAACTGTGCCCTCATGGATTCTTCTGTGGGGAGTGTCAAGGTCTCATATCTGTGGTCAAAAAAACACATAAACGTCTAGAAACCTTGACCCAAATAATGTTAAGAGAGACGTTACGTATTTAATGGCCAGTATCCATGTATTTTTGGCCGCAGCTTCACCATGCCAAATGTTGTGTGGCTTTACATGGACCTGTAACTAATCTCGCGGTTTAGGCATTTCAGGCTTCCTGCCATAGTGCATTTGAGGCTTTTGCTCTTCTAAGATGTTATGCAGCGTACGTTGGTAACGACGTTTTGGGACAGCCTTGAAAAATAGAGTTTGTAGGTCGTCCGGAAATGGAGGTAACTACTACCGACCCACCCCGCGTAATATCCCGGGCAAGCGAAGGCCTTAATCGCATGTTACAAAAATGTAAAACAAACCGAACTTCGAAATGACAGTCATTAAAATTAATTGTCGGGGGGGGGGGGGCTGCAGATATTTGGAATTCATATCTTGAAGGGAATTATGCATTTTTTATTTAAGATCTAAGACATAACTTCCCCAGTACCGGTAAAAATATGAAACAGAAATGATGAAAATCTAGTAACATAAATACAAAAACAAACAATGCCAAAGGAATAACATCTGCTTGCAGTACCGACTTAATTGTAAGCACAAATTCACTGACTACTCAGCGGCATTACCAACGATTAACACATATATAAATGAAAACCGAATGTTGCAGTTTATGTGGACATTCCATCACTTCAGGGCCCATCGCAACACTAAGAATGAGGACAGAGTTAGTTGGACGTGTTGTTTAGATATATACCCGCATCGCAATCAAACAAACTTGTAGGACAAATCGGTTAATATCAGTTATAAATCCTTATAATTCATGCAAGTCGCATTATTTTCGTTTACAGAGTAACACTGTAACGCTTAACCTTTTAAAGCCTAGCGGCAACTTTACGTATCACCAGGTTTAAGATTAAAAAATTCTACGTGGTGCTCACATTGTGTTTATGTGTTTTGTACGGATCTCAGAACAAACAGCAACTTTGCCTTATAAAACATTAAGAGATTGGTTTTTATAACCGAAGTGGAGAGTGTTTACAGCGCGGTACGTACTGAGTCCTTATATAAAACAGATACGCTTCGTCTTTAAAGGGTTAATCAAAATGTCCGAAAAGTTCCTTATGGTCTGGGGTTCATCAGCAGTAGAAATGTTTAAGTACACTGATTAATGCTTGGAGAATATAAACGGTCACAGTTCTCATGACTATTGTTGAAATCACAAAGGGTAGTGGATACAGTGCGTAACCAAATGGCAAACATACCGCCTGGCCAATACTCCGTGCACTGCAGTGGGTAACCAAATGACAATCGTACCGCCCGGCAAATAGCTCATGCACTACAATACGTAACCAAATGGCAATCATACCGCCTGGCTGATACTCTGTGCATTACAGTACGTAACCAAATGGCAAACATACCGCCTGGCCAATACTCCGTGCCTTACAAAACACTGCGATCCTGGTGACTCAAAACTAACTCTGTCGGAAAGACACAAGGATGATATATTCGGATGTGGAAGTTTTCTGCGATGTTACGCCGTGTCCACTGGCAGCTACGTTACGCCGTGTCCACTGGTAGCTACGTTAGAACACACATTTCTAAACCCATTTATAAGAATGACGAATTAAAACGTTTTGAATATGTTTCATTCATTGATACCGCCGTAAGAAGCTCTCATCTAAACTTGATCCTTTGTAGGACAAACCGACAGAAACCGCGTCTGCTTCACGAAATCACGAAGTGCCTCGACTTCCCTGCGTTCGCCAAAACAGTACGATTTGAACCTAATGTAATTAATTCTGAAGTTATCAATCTCTGCTCCGTGTCTGATGACATGATTTTAACTTACTGTAATCAAATTTTGAATTTTCTGGATCCTACATGTTAAGTACAGAAGTACTGTAACTGAATGCAAAGAGATCTATGTTTAATCACATAACTGCATATTAAGCACTTTAAAATTAAATATAACTTAAATTATACCTCATACACTTAATATGTTCCATGTCCGTGCACTGTATCATACGAAATAATAAACACCAACTGATGCACCAATATATATATATATATATATATATATATATATATAATCTTTATCCGTAAAAGTCTCCTACATGTTTCGACCCTGCTGTGCCACCTTCAGGGAGAATAATATTGATACACTCTGGTTGCGTTTATACAGTTAAGTGTGACTGTGCCCTAGGGCACTTATTATTTCGTATTATTATTTCATATATCTCATACATTGTTCATATTGTTTGACAAAGTCTGCAATAAAATAACGAATAATTATATGAATCTAGGGGGATTTGACTAGGTTTCTATCACCAACCCCTGAACTAAAGGGCCCACTAAATCACTGCTGTGCCTACCTAAACGAACTGACAGTTCCACAAAGAAAACGTTATACTAATATACTCTCCCAACAAAACATGCAAAATGACGATGTTAAGTGGCTGCACGCACAATATGGAAAGTGGCCTTGTGTTCACATACGTGTTTGCTTATCTATCATATTTATTGAATGTGTATTTAACGACTCTGTCTGTAACGTAGACTATGTAACGCCAAATAAGAGAATAAGTAGGGGATAACGAATTTGAAAGTGTGTGGAAGGAAGCAGTCGTCGCATAATCTGTGATACTATTGCTGACTCTGCTTGCAAGAAAACTGATAAAGCCCTCAGTGAAGACAGAATCGATGAGTGTCAAGTGATGGAGGAAGAAAGCAAAACATACATCCACGTGCGCCATCATTCTGAAGGAGGCACTGGTTAAACTATAAGGACCGTATGCCAATGCAGAAGAAGAAGAAAGGCAAAGCTGTACTTTTGTTCGTCATGAAGACATATGGAGGGTGGAGGTACAGCTCCATTCATTCACAAACTCGGCGCTAGATGAAAGTGAGTGGTCAGCTTCATGCCCCATAAAAATAGCCCTACTGTGTTCACCGTTTAGGCGGTTTGGTGAGCATCAGACCAGAGAACAGTCTTCTGACATCGGACACTGTGACGTCAGAATGAGATTTAATATTGTGGTAAAAGGTCACTAGAACAGAAATACATACGAGTATATTTTTGTATTAACTTCTGTCAAGGCTGAACAAATTCGGGTATGCAATGGGCTGAACGTAAAAACTGTCAAAGTCTTTGCGCGTTCTATTTGGGCTAACATGTCTGCATTTACCCCAGTTGTCAAGAGCGATTAAGTGTGAGTATTAAACTAAGTCTTAAAGTTATTACACCCACATATGTTGTTAGCAGAGGGGTAAAAAACTGTTCTTTTTTAATAGCGCGCAATATTCTTCCATTTCCTGAATGTCTTTTATGAATACTACTTGTTTCCTTAAGGATTTACACACCCGCTTTAGTGACACGGCATGCATTTGGCTGCTGTTTGCTACTGCATATTAATTTACATGTCTAAATAGCAATTCAGATTCTGTGAATGTATACCCATGCTTCTACATTTTTTTCCACTAAACTCTTATTGAACATTTTCACATCAAGCGGTAGAAAAACTAACAAAATACCGTTCATTTTAAACTTCAAATGCTTGTGCACATCTCCGAAACCCACCATCTGGGAATTATTCAATTCATGATTCTTTACAATTGCTTAGAATACTTTAGTTTTGGAGCTTCGAAATGGGAACATTTTTAACACGACTGCATCAAAATACTCTACAAAGAGAGCAATATTATAAACTTGAATGCTATATCTGTAGACTGTATGTGGTAATTTTTTAGGGAAGCAATAATCTGTAGATGTGTAGCACCAACTGCCAGTGCTTCTGCCTTACAAAAATGCAACAAACAAAACACAGAAACATCGAAAGGACAAACTCTGAAGTGTAATATCTGACCAAATGTCACTGAGTTTCCGGGGCGAAAAAAGTTCAGCCCACTCTCCGCCCAGTTATTTCCACTGTTAGGGCATTTCTAGAAATCACTAGCAGTGCAGTCGATACGTGTCCCATTGCTTCACTTTCTGCATAAGACAAAATTTATGGCTGTAGAATAATTGCATCTCTAATACCTGCATTAATTTGCTAAAGGAACGAGTGTTTACAAAAATGTCAGCATCTCCACCTAGCAGTCTGTCTTAGAAGCTGACAGTCACTAAGCTGTCCGTTATTTCAGGCTTCCGCTGCCATGTTGAGGAGATCTGCGCTGTTTCGGGATATTACGCAGCGTCGAGTGGTAATCCTTTACCGACGTTTCGGGACGGAAGACTTGGCCTTCTTGACCACTAAAGATGGGACCGATACGCTGTCCCGAAATGTCCATAAAGGATTACCACCCGACGCTGCGTAATATCCCGAAACAGCGCAATCTCCTTCACTCAGCAAATCAAGCATTTTCACACCTTTTATGGACCCAAAGACTAAATTTTGTTATTTAACAGTTGTTCTCCTTTCTTATGGGATATTGGGCCCATGACCACCACGTTGTCCCGAACCGTCAGGCACAAATCAGCTAGTGACGTGGCGCAATGTCTCAGAGGAACGAAAAACTACAATGAACAGATGCAAAAGCCCAGTAACTCATTACCAGTTTTGCAAGAATATCAAAGGGCACAGAAAATATATTAATCAGTATAAGCAATGTTAGCCGGTTGCTGAATTAACCTTTTAAAGATGAAATGCAATCTATTTTATTTAAGGACCCAGATCGTACCTCACAGTAAACACTTTTCACCTCGGTTATAAAAACCAATCAGTTAACGCTGTATAAGGCAAACGTCCCTGTTTGTTCTGAGACAAATACAAAACATACAAATACACTGTGTGGGCAGGCAGTAAAAATTTTAAATATTAACGCGTTGGTACATGAGGTGATCTCTAGGATTTAAAAGGTTAATGTTACTGAAGCAAACTATAAAGTGAGGCAAACGGACGGTTGCATTGTGCATGATAATTTGTGATGATGAATGATGTTACGAACATCGCATTTTCACGACGGTCACACTGTGAAAATATCCCATAAGAAATTTCAAAACAAATTCGAAACGAATTTTCAACATCGACGTAATTATACAATAGGTTTTATGGGGCTGCTCCCGCACAGCGCATTTTCTTAAAAAAAAAAAGTTTACTACCATGGCAATGAAAAAGGCTTCAGGGTCGAAAAACACACTGCACCTTCAGGTGTGAGTTTTCACAAATTTTCCCGCATCCAACAACTGTTTTTAAGGTACACGCAGAGCGGAAAAACGCAGTATATACTCATACACAGGGTTTTCATTTTCCTTACATGAGGCTATGCAAACCTGACGTACGTGCTGAGGCAGTGTACGCCTCCTCGCTGTTAGGAACAAGCCCGCAGTGTCGATTCGAAAACCCCATTACACTGTATATATCTTATCATAGCGAAAAACAATATTCAGAAGGCTGCCAATTCTAAAACACATTAAGTGCACAGCTGCAGACAGTATCACTAGTTACGCACAAACTTTAAGGCGTGGTACCTACATTTTAATGCTATATTGTGTTTCTCTAAACCAATTACTATGTTCCAGTCACACAATACAAGTATTACTGTGAAAATCCTTTCACTTATCCACACTTGCTAAACGTTTCCCTATGAGCGTACTGTACCATCCTCTGGCGAAGTACATGCCGTCTTGTCACATACGCAATAAAACACAGACACTACAAACTATTGTAAATACAACGTGTTGTAATGAGTTTGAACTAGTGTAAATACCATCCATTGCAATCACAACAAACTATTGTAAATGCAACGTGTTGTAATGAGTTTGAACTAGTGTAAATGCCATGAATTGCAATCACAACAAACTATTGTAAATGCAACATGTTGTAATAAGTTTGAACTAGAGTAAATGCCATGAATTGCAATCACAACAAACTATTGTAAATGCAACGTGTTGTAATGAGTTTGAACTAGTGTAAATACCATCCATTTTAATCACAACAAACTATTGTAAATGCAACATGTTGTAATAAGTTTGAACTACAGTAAATGCCATGAATTGCAATCACAACAAACTATTGTAAATGCAACGTGTTGCAGTCCCAGCAAACTATTCTAATGCAGTGTATTGTAGTGATCCAATACAAAGCACTTAAAACGGTTTGCATAAGATGATAGATATTTCGCCTGAACATAATATGATCATACCGAAGAAAATGGAGCATGAATAACTGAACGGATTGTCACAGAACTGTTGTGCTTAAACATACAGTAACTCACTTCACGGCAGTTTCAACTGCGGCAGTTATATCACCCGCATGTCTCCAACTGTCTTATTAGATCCCATATCGATAGCAGTAACATTCTAGAGCGTATATGTCTAGATGTCTAGGGCACACATTTCCCACCTTTACTGTCACATTATACCAACACATTCACGGATGTAATGCACACATAGTCAAAACCAAGCGAATTTCACCGAAGAAGATGATTTTACCCAGGCGGCTCCTGTCGGCTTGGTTGCCGGTGTAACTTCGCACAGCTTAGCGGCAGATTTATCAGGCCATCGGAGAATCAGAACTACATGCAGTAGAGTCCTTCTTGCGAAACTAACAGTTGCTCAGTTAGTCAAGAATTTCCTGCATGTTATGAAACCGGAAGGTTTATTACCGTCTTCACAACAGCCCGCCAGTGGTATGTATTTTGAAAGAAACGCATTCAGTCCACGCCCTCCCGTCATATTTAAGATAAACTTTAATATTATCCTCCCATCTATGCCTAGGTGTTCAATGTGCTTTCCTTCAGGATTTCTGACAAAATTCTATGACAATTTCTGTCCTATCCCTTGCACGTCACATCTACCGCATTACTTCTAAATGATAAATCAATTATGTTCTTCAATACATTCAAATTTTCCCGCCGTTACTGCAACCCCATAACCGATACACGATATAAAGCTCTTCGTTCCCCACTCCAGAGAGTCTCTAAGTGTCGACCTGTACCTATTTCTGAAAGACGCTGTTCTTGCCTTGAAAAAACTCGATGGAAAAGAATTCTTGACAGATGAGTCACACAACAATAAACAAAATTGTTCATCTTTTATTGAAATCGAATGTTCATTACCATCCGCACAAGAGTCCACCAACCTTCCACGATCCGGAGCCAGTTTAACCCTTTAAACACGAAGCTTATCTGTTTTATATAAGGACTCAATGCGTACCGCGCTGTAAACACTCTCCACTTCAGTTATAAAAACCAGTCTCTTAATGTTTTATAAGGCAAAAGTTGCTGTTTGTTCTGAGATCCGTACAAAACACATAAACGCAATGTGGGCACCACGTAGAATTTTTTAATGTTAAACCTGGTGCTAAGTAAAGTTACCGCTAGGCTTTAAAAGGTTAAACCAGTACACAACCTCATATCCACTCTTTACAGATCATTTTACTATCAGCTTCTCACATACCTCCCGTCTCGGAGCTACAACTATACATATTTCTCTAACCTCCCTTTAAGTGTTACACGTATGTAGATCTTCCACTTCTTCAAAGTTTTATCACCCTCTGTGACATAGGCTACATTAAATCTTACAGTGACCTTTAGTACTAGTCTTCCACCGCCTCTCACATACTGTACAAACCACATTAAAATAAAGAAATGTTGTTTCGTGTGTCCCACTTTATAGATAAAAATTGAAAGAGAAATCTGAGGCTCACTTATTAGACAGTTATTTTCGCAATAGATGCACACGAGGCAGTAGGTGCGTTATTCCTTTACTTGTGCGTGTGTCTGGATAAGCGTCGCGGGATGTTCTTGTTATTTAAAACAATTCGAATTGTAAAAATGCCAAAAGTCATTATGTGTAAAACACTGAATATATTTGTACCTAATTGGGCAACTGAGATTAAACTTCGAGGATTACCATCTCCTTGGATATGTCGCCTTGTAATTTAGAAGGCAGAGACCAATTTTGTAACACATTTGCATCGTGTACTCCATTTGTATAACGCCATGAACAAAGTACAGACACTCGCAGACTTAAGCGCTTTTAAGTTATGCAATTTCAGAATTACAATATTTTAAAAACTTAAAAAAATGAAACAACAAAATTTTTTGATATGCACGCCGAATTTTTTCTTGTGGGAATAAAACGCAATGAGACGAAGGTGGTGGAAGAATACGGTTGGGCGATAACACTGGCGGCCGGGCGGACATGCTGTGGTCGATCAGTTTCCAGTGTGCTGGAGTCTGGATTCGCCTGGACTCCCTTGTATATACATACACTTTATAGCTGACCGTATGCACACTCCATTCCGACTTCCGCCGGAACTTCAGAAACGTTACTATATATTAACCCTTTAAAAACGAAGCGTATCTGTTTTATGTAAGGACTCAGTGCGTACCGCGCTGTAAACACTCTCCACTTCGGTTATAAAAACCAGTCTCTTAATGTTTTATAAGGCAAAAGTTGCTGTTTGTTCTGAGATCCGTACAAAACACATAAACGCAATGTGGGCACCACGTAGAATTTTTTAATGTTAAACCTGGCGGTACGTAAAGTTACCGCTAGGCTTTAAATGGTTAAGCCCAGGAATGTCAGCACACAAATTCGTAGATTACAAATACATTTATTGTTCAACTTCCCCTACATGTTTTGGCCTTCCCGCCCATTTTCAGGACCTTGCATTAGTATTTATGCTAGTATCCTTGAAGAAGACCGCGAAGGCCGAACATGCTGGAGAAGTCGAATTTACGTACTTTGTTTGTGGCATTATTAGACAGCCATTAATTTCCGAATGAGCGTAATTCTCCACTTTCTAGTCTCCAGGTGGATACGGCATTTTCATCCAATATGTTGGTACTGTACGGCATCATATCTAAGACAGTTTCTGCCCCATTTACCACCACAAGAACGTAGGTCTCATATCATATCAAGTTAAGTATTACATAATAGAGTCTAAATGCAACCTGTACGTCTCCATGGTCAACCACATCGCGCACGAAGGTGAAGAAGTACGTACGAACCGGATCATTTCGGCCTGTTTCTACACGCGTTGTCGGCCACATGCACTGCGTATTACTACTGCATCCGGCAAGCAACGTTACAGCTTGTTCTGAACAATTCTGCGTCTTATTTTATTCCTTATGCTGCAGTACCGCCGCCTTATTGTGGAATAGTGTTTCAAGGTTACTGAAATATAAGTCCCGCTGACTGTGTTTAAAACTGATCTCCTACATGCCAGATTTCGGGGTTCCGCCGCAGTGTTTTTGAGGTCTTCGTTCTTCTAGTAAATTAGGCGGTGTAGGTTTGGTAGTTGTTCACCGACGTTGCGGGATAGCCTATCAGCCCAATCTTCATAGGTCAAGCAGTTTAGGAAGGAATACTTCTAGCATTAACCCCACTCTCTCACTCTGTGTACTTGTAAATACGTCAGCATTTTACATGCGCTTTGAACGTTACTTGAAAAAGTTGGTCAATTCATAGATTAACCCTTTAAAGACGAAGCGTATCTGTTTTATATAAGGACTCAGTGCGTACCGCACTGTAAACACTCTCCACTTCGGTTATAAAAACCAGTCTCTTAATGTTTTATAAGGCAAAAGTTGCTGTTTGTTCTGAGATCCGTACAAAACACATAAACGCAATGTGGGCACCACGTAGAATTTTTTAATGTTAAACCTGGTGGTATGTAAAGTTACCGCTAGGCTTTAAAAGGTTAATATTTTGCTTTAGCTCTGTACAGAACGAAGCCCTGCTAAATGACATAAGCAATTAAACGTTAAGTAAATGGTTTCGTAGTCCTTTCCTCTTCTACGTACTTGTTCACAGTAGGTGTCGAGGTTGTTTATTTTCACTTGATCACACTCAGACACATACCACAGTCGGTAGGACTCCTCTGGACGGGGGATCGGCCCGTCGCAGAGACCTCTACCTGACAACACAAACACTGTACAAGACAAACATCCATGCCCCTGGTGGGATTCGAACCCACGATCCCAGCAAGCGCTCGGCTGCAGACCGCGCGGCCACTGGGATTGGCTAAATAAACGGTACGTGACGTATTTTTACGAATGTTGCCGGATCGTCTTATACCGACACGGTACAAACAAAATAGCACAATTTATTCTGCTTTTAAAGTTTCTTCTGCACCATTTACGTTAACGTTGTCAGTAATTCTTTCTTCAACAGCAGACAGGAGCGGCGGTCATCGTTTCTTTACTTTAACTCAGTGCTATCCTATCCACCACGCAGGGCATTATTATCTTTCTTTTATAAATTTAATAATATTATTCATTACGTGCGTTGCGTCTGCAATCATCATGCATATATATCAACATACGCACATAACAGAAATTCAAAGTGAAACATAAGCTTGTACCCTGCTACATGTCTCCGCGACTAAATCGCCATCTTCCGGAGATCTAAGTACAAAGAATAATACAACAAATTAAATAAATATCTGTCAAAACGCAACTAAATTCTATTTATTATATAAAACTACATGTTTCGGCCTATTGTATGGACTTAACATAATGTATATATTTCCCTCAATATGTTTTAAAGACGAACTGTGAACCTGAGGATGACCTAAAATAGGTCGAGTCATGTAGTTCTATATAATAAATAGTATTTAGTTGTGTTCTAACAGATATTGTTTTAATTTTTGTACTATTAACAACACAACGGGATGACGTTCGTTAAAATTACCAAGGGCCACATAACACCAATACATTAATCTCTCACGTACAATATTAAAATGTTTAGTTATGAAATGTACAAAACAGCAGCCATGAAATACGACAACGTGGACACTAAGACTATAACAAAGTTGATACGTTACTAGTTCAAAGATATTCACAGTCCGTGTAGTCACACGCGTACAGCCAACCAGTCTTTATGTGTTACATCGAAAGAATCAAGTCCTTGTGATGTGTATTGGTGTGTACTATGTAGAGAGGTACTGTATACCGGTACAACCGTATGTATGACTTTTAACCCTTTAAAGACGAAGCGTATCTGTTTTAGATAAGGACTCAGTGCGTACCGCACTGTAAACACTCTCCACTTCGGTTATAATAACCAATCTCTTAGTGTTTTATAAGGCAAAAGTTGCTGTTTGTTCTGAGATCCGTACAAAACACATAAACGCAATGTGGGCACCACGTAGAATTTTTTAATGTGAAAGCTGGTGGTACGTAAAGTTACCGCTAGGCTTTAAAAGGTTAATTTCTGTTATATGCATGTGTTGGTATTTATGAATGATTATTATCTGTTTCTTTTTTTATGAACCTACTTGATAATAGCAGTTAATTGTGGTTAATTAGTAACACTGTAGTCATATATCACGAATTACTACCAATATTCAGGTAAATTGTTCGTGATATATTTTCTGATTATGTAAACACAACAGTATCTCGACTGTGTGTGCGTTGAAGCTGTATTCTGACGCAGAAAGTCAGTTTGGTACTCAAACTCTTAAATAGACAGTGTACCTGAAGGACTATGTATGTATATGCATCCGGACTTAAAGAATACACGTGTCTTTGCTACATGAACAAAAGACACGTCCATCACACAAGAAGTACAATACCTGATAACAAATAGTAAACCCATTTCCATTAAAAATACTTTACTCTACTGTTCAATAAATTTATACTGTCTCTAAGAAATATAAAAAATACAATTAATATGCTTTAAATGATACCTACGTAAATTAAGAGTTAAGAAATCCATATATATGTTTGTTTCTGAGTGTCCTGCAGAACAATTAGTCTTCTCCACAATCACTTCCGTACTCAAATATTTCTTTCCAATAATTTCCCAGTCTGAATAACCCCCAGTGTATTGTTTTATTGTACATTAAATACCGGTACATTAAACTGCATCATTCCGTGTACTTGTAACAAGACCCAACATCTACTGTGATATCGTTTGTTGATAAATATGTAAACATTTTCCTTGTAATCGCTTTTCCCAGTTATTCACTTTGAGCCTGACCTTTCCACACCACAATTTCATTCTAACATATCCTGTACATTTCATTACAATCACTGGCTCGCAGTTTCACGTGAAAACCAAACGAACAGAGCACAAGACACTGGTTTCAGTCAACCCAAGACTGACCTTGTCCTTCAAAAAACTATGTACAAGAAAGACGATAGCAACCCCCATGTCCATCTATTCATCCCCTCTACGCACCATAAAGTAGGAGAAAATGAAGGAGAAAAATATATGTGAAACCCTAGAAAATCTATCCCTTGCCGACAAGTTGTCTTCAGACAGACCTCGGCCAAGCCGCACCACCACCGACACAATCGTCTCCCTCCTCTCACCCCCCGCGCTTACTGGCTGGCAAAGAGATGTCTGCCCCAACCTGCCTCAACCGAGAGATATCTCCCAAGGTCTGGGGAGAACGGTTCACGGCAGAAGAAGAAAGAGATAGACACCGAAGGGGATGGAGATGTGTAGCCATGTCTGGACTTCATTTGCATACAGGGATGGGGTTGGGGAGAGGGGAGAAAAGGAGGAGTGGTCCAGATATTGTATCCGTAAAGATAGGGCACAGGAGGAGGGACGGAGTTGAGTTTGGGGAAGGACAAGACGGGATTGTATTGGCCTTGTCGCAGGAAGGCTACGTACTTGAATCAGTCTTGGAAACGGCACCCGGAGAGGCATGGCGAGTCTGGGGAAGTGTCCAAACAAGATTTGTAGATGTGTTGCACCGTGCCGTAATTGCATTGTATCATTCGTTTACGGCTTCGCTTGCTGAAACAGTACGGTAGGAACGCTATGATACGTACCGCATCTCTTGTTTACATGGTTCTGGCTCTTCGTAGTAACAACTCATACCAGATGTTTTGTTCATATATTTCCGGACTTCGTAATAATAATAATAATAATAATGGATTTTCTTTATATTATTTTTGGTCTTCTTAATAACGGTATATTATGGATCTTTTGTTTATACCGTTTTGAGTTTTCATAATAATAATAAATAACGGCTCTCTTTGTGCATTATTCTTGGTCTTCGTTGTAAAACGAGTATTTTCCACTGCTTTCTATATATAGAGATAAACACAACACAAAACGGGTATTTTGTTTATATTATTTTGGGTCTTCGTAATAATAATAATAATAATAATAATAATAATAACAATATTAACCCTTTAAAGACGAAGCGTATCTGTTTTATATAAGGACTCAGTGCGTACCGCGCTGTAAACACTCTCCACTTCGGTTATAAAAACCAGTCCCTTAATGTTTTATAAGGCAAAAGTTGCTGTTTGTTCTGAGATCCGTACAAAACACATAAACGCAACGTGGGCACCACGTAGAATTTTTTAATGTTAAACCTGGTGGTACGTCAAGTTACCGCTAGGCTTTAAAAGGTTAATAAATAACAAATCTCTTTTTTATAATATTTTCGGTCTTACTAATAACAATACACAGTGGACCTCTTGTTTATATTATTTTAATTTTCACCGTGAATGAAAACAACTGAATACCTTTGAGATGACACGTGTATTTAACGTTTTCAGTCACCTCGTTTATGTCAAAAACTCGCGAAGTTTCGAGTGCTGGCTTCGCTTTTGTCATCAGTTAGAAACACAAAAATTACGAATCCGACTCTATGCAACAGAACTCAACATATGTGTCACCTCATTAATGCAACTGTTAATGAACGTACCCGAATTGACGACATAACCAATTTTTCCGACTTCCGAAAGGAAAGATAGAAAAAATTTGACCGCCAGTGGCCTAAACAGTGACAACGTGCAACTTTCAGTAGAGTTCTTAACGACGCAGAACACTGAAATGAAACGACCTGTAATAAGTGGATACAATCCTGAAACTGAATATCCCATTAGTAACAGCACCTTCGCTGTAACAGCTGTTACACTGTGCGTGTTTTACTTACCTGACGCCACAACAGAGGATGCTTGTTGAAAAGCTTTTAGTTTCTCAGCTGTTCCACTGTATCCCGCTACCGGAACGTCTCTTGAACCAAATAAATCCACTTCACACCCTTAAACCCTGTGCCCCTAACCTAAGTTTCAATCTCCTTCCATCTAAACCTAGATCTAGTAAATGTTCAATTGCTTTCAGGGATCCAAACTAAAATTGTGTATGTATTTCTCAACTTTCCATGCGTGCAACATATCCTGCTGTAAAATAACGGGGCAGCAAATTCTCTCTGATGATTCGTAAATTTCTACTAAGCCACAGGAAAAGGATGGCAAGGATACGCAGAATGGGCAAGGACAGCTATCAGCTGTTACTCGTGTCCTTCACTGCTTCGTTTATTCCAACCGTATGAGCCAGGATTCGTGGTTCGGTTTCCAGCAGCGGTAAGAGATATTCTAGTCTCCGAAACGTCCATACATACACTGAGACCAACACAACTCCTTATCCAGTGGCCGCCGGGGATCCCTTACCCCGTGGGTTATGCGACCGGAAAGTGAAGTTGACCGTTACGGTCATCAAATGTCGAGATTAAGAATACATGGAGGTATACCTCCATTCTCCCTGTCTGCGTGATGCCTAATTAAGTACAGGAATAAGATTACTTGGTCCGTTTTATGTAGCTGCTGTCTCCTTTGCTTGTCACATGCCATCCATATCCCACTACCATATTTTTCCAGTGTTTTAACCCCTTAAGAGTGTCGTCATGTGTGTGGACCATCAACGTACTTCGGCGTGGTAAAAGAAATGAACGTTTGTTAAATATCAGAGTGTTTCTGACTGAAAAGACGCCGTGTGTTACATTTAAGGCACGTTAAATAACACTGATAGGCATCAGTTTCCTCCCTGAAATAATTTTGATTGGTTTTCATTGGGAATAAGTTCACAAACTCGAACGTATGAATAAAATGTTCACATCACCCTCTGTTTGGGTGATAACCAATTGATACCTCAGCTGAATGGCCAAAAATACGAAATTTACGGCTGACCGAAAGATTTGCTATGTTGTTCATTTATATTTACCTATTCGACTCACTTAAATCCGTAGAATAACTTTGCCTCAATCTGTCTCTCAAACTGGAAAGGTTTGCTTTAAGCTCTTTAGCGTCCGTTTAATTTTCAGTGCGGAAATCTGTCGCTGTGATATAATGTCATTGTGATCAAATGTCGCTGTAATAAATTGTCGCCGTGATCAAATGTCGTTGTGATAATTTGTTGGCGTGATAAAATGTTCCTGGTAAATTGTCACGTGGTAGTATGTCGCGGTCCCGTCTCTCAAAACCTGTCTGATTCCGCCCTCTATCTTGAGGGTTGCACCAGTCCAAAAGTAACAGTTTCCCTGGGTGATTTAAAAGTATTTTTTCTTGTGTGCAACATGTCATGTTCTCACCAAAATAGCTTTTCCTACATTTGCGGCGAAGTGGTATTAAAATCGCAAAGGAAGTCACTTGTCACAACACGTGATAAAGGCTTATGAACTGTATTTCGGCTGTAAGGTCGCAGATCAAGATAAAATTTGGGCGCCGAAAATTTGCTGCAGCTCTTGTTCAAGGAGTTTGGCAGGCTGGTTGAAAGGCACCCACAAATCAATGCCATCTGCTGTTCCGCTGGTGTGGCGTAAGCCTAAAGGCTGCTGTTTTTGCATGACCAAGATCACTGGTTTCTCCCGATTTTCCATGCGTAAAATATAGTATCCAAATAAAGTATCCTAACACACACTGTGTGTTAAGACCTGCTCCCCATGGTGATTCAGTGCCACGGCCCAAGCTCCGTAAGTATTAAACTCTTGACTCAGATTCAGAATCGGAAGAGAATAAAAAGTGGCCACTCTGTTCAGGAATAACACCACGTCAGAAGGATGTGGCACATCCGGTTTTAGTGAATTAATTAAAAGTTTATTTACCTCCACTACATATGAAGCTCGCTTTTATCAAAATATCTGTGAAATCGACGGGGAAAAAAAAGAGGCGAAGATTTTGCCCACGTAAAGAAAAGAATTGCCAAAATAAGTGAGGCCAAGATGAAAGATGAAATTTTCGTTGGTCCTCAAATTAAACAACTATACGAAGACCAAGACTCTAGTACAAAATTAAATGCCACAGAGAGAAGAGCCTGGGAGGCATTTTAAAACGTCTGAAAGACCTTTCTAGGCAATGAAAAAGCGGAAAATTACAGTGGCATTGTGCGGGAGCCAATTCCATCAGACAGTGCTATGGGGTGTATTGTGTCACTGAAACTTCATTCTCTGCACTCCAATTTGGATTTTTTTCCTGTAAACATGGGAGTCGTCTCTGATGAACATGGAGAAATGCCATTACGACATTTCCGAAATGGAAAAGAGGTTCAGTGGAAAATGGAGTCCAAACATGTTGGCTGGCTGCTCCTGGAGTCTTACAAGGGAGACACCAACTGGCGAATATAAGAAGATGATGAAGAAGAAGACGATAATGAAGAAGAAGAAGAAGAAGAAGAAGATGATGATGATGATGATGATGATGATGACGAAGAAGAAGGAGAAGAAAGTGTTTTAAGACGAATTTGTTTGTAGTTAAGTTACCGCACAGAGGCAGTGTTCATTATTTGACATTGTATATTGTAATTAAAAACCAACATATTACTTTTTTATTAAAAACTTGCTTTTTGAATATAGTCCCTCCTACCTTAAAATCGGTGGGTGACGGAGGAATTTGACTGTCATATTCGGATTCAGCAACGTCAAAACTATAAGAATAACTCTGAATTTTAACAGGGAGCGAAAATAATTTTTTTTCGACCAGTGTAATTAGGCTTGCATACCTACTACATTTCGGGGCACGCGGTGGCGCAGTTGCTTGAGGCACTGTGCTACAAGCCGGAAGATTTCGGGTTCGATTCGCGATAGTGTCATTGGCCCTGGGGTCGACTCAGCCGCTAATATGAATATTTCCTGGGTAGTAAAGGCGACTACTGCGTAGGGCTGACAACCTTACCACATTCATGTGCTGACTGTCTGCAAATTCTGGGATCATCAACCTCCTGGAACCCTCAGGGCCTGCTCAGGCCTGTACAGAGATTGGTTTAGCTGCTATACTTACGTTCAACCATTGCCACATGACGACGAACTTGTGTTAACCCTTCGAAGACGAAGCGTATCTGTTTTGTATAAGGACTCAGTGCGTACCGCGCTGTTAACACTCTCCACTTCGGTTATAAAAACCAGTCTCTTAATGTCTTATAAGGCAAAAGTTGCTGTTTGTTCTGAGATCCGTACAAAACACATAAACGCAATGTGGGCACCACGTAGAACTTTTTAATGTTAAACCTGGTGGTACGTAAAGTTACCGCTAGGCTTTAAAAGGCTATTAACAAGGGATGGGCATTAAGATTTCCAGTTTGAACAAAACAATCCAAAAACTACGAAATTTCCCCCCTACCTTCATCGTACGCGAGGCGTGTGTAAGTAAAATCTGCACAGTATAAAATACTGTACGTATACACACACACACACACACACACACACACTCTCTCCGATATCCATACTGGGAAACAATATCAAACCCCCGGTACAATGAAGATCTACTGTATACTCTTGGACATTATTCTAAATTAGCAGTGTTCGAATTATTGTAAAATAATGGAGTGAAAACACATTTGTAGACATTTCGTATATCGACAACAAACAAAGAGAAGTGGTCAATTTTATTTAGCAGCCGGCTGGAGTAGACAGTCGGTATTAAGGAAATCAGACAGTGTATAGGATGAAGTAAGCTATGAATTCTAACCCTTTAAAGATGAATCGTATGTGTTTTATATACGTACTCAGTGCGTACCGCGCTGTAAACACTCTGCACTTCGGTTATACAAAACCAATCTCCTAATGTTTTATAAGGCAAAAGTTGCTGTTTGTTCTGAGATCCGTACAAAACACATAAACGCAATGTGGGCACCACGTAGAATTTTTTAATGTTAAACCTGGTGGTATGTAAAGTTACCGCTAGGCTTTAAAAGGTTAATTTCACAGCATTTCTGTTACCAAGTGATACAGACACTAACAGATCAATAGACAATGTAATGTTGCCAGGTAAGTGACATTAACAGACAGGTGGCCAGAGTGTTGTGTAAGGTACTTGTAACAGATTCACAGACACAAGAAGGTAACTGTGAAATATCTAATCAAGCACAATCGATAGCCAACGAAAGAAACGCTTCTGCTTACGTAAGGTGCTTGTCGCTACCTCCATACTGCTTAGAAGGTAATACTCTCGGACTATATATACGAATCTTGACTTAACCCTTTAAAGACGAAGCGTATCTGTTTTATGTAAGGACTCAGTGCGTACCGCGCTGTAAACACTCTCCACTTCGGTTATAAAAACCAATCTCTTAATGTTTTATAAGGCAAAAGTTGCTGTTTGTTTTGAGATCCGTACAAAACACATAAACGCAATGTGGGCACCACGTAGAATTTTTTAATGTTAAACCTGGTGGTACGTAAAGTTACCGCTAGGCTTTAAAAGGTTAAAACAGGCTAGGCAATGTACGTATAACACTGAGGCGCGTTCGCGTAACCACTGTTGCCGTGGAAAAGCAATAACTATTAAATGTCATGAGTGTGTGTCTGTATTCTTGCCTTAGTTACCCAGAATGCAAAGCGCATCTTTCCTGCACCGTATTATATTGTCATCTGTGGTGTGTCTGGCAGTACCATATTTTTCCACATTACCTGGAGCTGATTTTAATAAAACTTGAATTTTCTCAACAGGTTTTCGAAAACTCATCGAGTACTATTTTTCATGAAAATCCTTCAAGTGGGGGCCGAGATTTTGCATGCGGACAGACAGACATGACGAAGCCAATAGTTGCTTTTCGCAATTTTGCGAATGCACCTAACACGGCACCTGCAGAACTGCCTCATACCAGCTGGATATGAAACACTGTAACTACATGGTACTGGTATTTTCTGACATTATTTAAATCCAACGTGTACAAATTAAATGAAAAAGAAAAAAGAGTTACAACATAAAACAACAGCGCTTTATTCTTTTCAGTCTACCACATAATGACCAGAGTCGGCAAACCATAACCAGCAGATGAACAGAACAAGCAGACCGGAAGTCACAGGGAAGAAGAAGGAGGAAGTCGACAAGAGCTACAATCTTCACTTTCCTTCCGTATTGAGGACTTGAGCTCTCATGCATCTTGGCTACAACAGATGGCTCTGGAGAACGACGAGTACAGTAATTACAGACGTTCGTGTGTTGTGGTTATGCACGTTACAGTTTTGGAATAACACGAGAGCTTGTCAAAAGCAACTGCAGTCACGGGACGTGTCTCAACTGTGCTGGTATATATATATATATATATATATATTAGAAAAACAAACAAACGAACAAACAAAAATCAACTTTACAGTAGAAATTCGAAATTACACCGATATCGACTGACTTCTACATGAAACTTAGTTATTTTATACGTCTATGAATCTTGGCCTCTTGTATTAAAGGAAGACCCATAAATTTGGGGTTCAAATTACGGTCTAGTGTGATATAACGCCGTGTAGATACGTAGGCCGTTTCGTACGAACGTGCTACCTCCATTTTGGGAAGGATCCGGCAGTTTCTTCCGAAAGGTTGGTACACTTCCACCAAATTACACGGCGTCACAGTCTAGAAGGCAATAATTTTAATATTAATCGCTGTGATAACCCAAAATTCCTATAGTCTTGAGATGAGGTGTTCGAGAACAAACTACGAAGAGGGCATGTGCAAATATCGTGGAGGAAATAATACAAGGATGAAGAAATTTGTATAATAATAAAATCCATACTCGTAATTTATACTGTTCACCAAATATGACTCAGATGTTAAAACAGGGGACCAAAAATTTTCTAAAAATCTAGGAACCACCTCCAAATCCTAGTTGCCTGAAAGGTGACATGAAGCAAGTTCCACACTCAGGACTCTCAGTTCTGCAGTGACCTGTGAACCTCACTGTTATCTGGTGCTTTATGCCCGGCGCATGTGAACGGAATACACGTTTTTATATATGAGGGCAAAAGCATCTGCAATAATTATGCTGAAAATATTTGGCACCACCGTACAAAATTTAACGGCCCACGCGACCAGAAAGCTGGAATTTGTTCACCCCCTATGCTGAGATAAAATAAATCTTCTCTGGCCTTTAAGGAATAGGGAAAAGTGACTGTACATCTCCACGCATTTTTCACCTCGGCACTAAGTGGATGTGAATGGTTAGCTTCACTCCCCGGCCGCTTTGCCCTAGGAAAGAACCCTTGATATCGCAGGATTATGTCCAAAAAGTACCCGTCATTTTGTACGGCAACCTCCAGTGCGAGTCTCTTAAACCTTACGGCCCTCCCACTTCAGTCACATGATCGCAGCTACTACGTACGCAGACCAATAGTGGCACCTCCACCGCTCTGGTTGCAGAAACACACTGATCTACGCGCATACGACTTCGCGCAGTCTCCAGACTTGTAACGTCAGCCTTGGCTCGCTAGCGTTACCTGCACCTAAAGCTGGAGAAGTTGTGAGATTAATCCTGCTATTTAACATGAGCTTATGTCGGCCCTACAGTCGGTCTACACGACGTGGAAATGACAAAAGAGTTTTCCCTGACCCTAACTGAACCCCGTTTCTAGGTCCTTCAACCCGTAAACTAGAACTATACTGACATGTTTTGGAGCTATTTGGACCCAAAGAGGTATAAAGTTACATGAAGCTGAATGCAATAATGAGGGACATAAGGTGAATTCTGTTTCAGCAGGTAGTTTGATTTCAGCGTTTCTGCACCGAGCTGCACACCGTTACGTTACAAGCAGTATGTTAAATACCAACTTCCAACGAAGCTTAAATGTTCCTGGAATCAAACAGACTCAGGTACATAAAATATCCAGTGCTCCAGTTTCTCTTAAAAGTCGATCCATAATTAAACGATTTTGTTTCAGAAAAGGTTCTGAGTTCAACAGGTCAAGCACGGACGAGGCGGACGTGCTAAAATGATGCTGTCACTTCGTACATTTATTTCTGCGCAATACTGCATACTTACGTACTCTAATGGGTCACTAGGGAATAAAGGAGACAAATTACGAGCCATCAGAATATTTCCTGCTGCAGTAATATTAACACATAAACCCCGTCTCCGTTAGTGTACAAAATGTGCACGCTATTATTTGGAAGGGATATTTCTTGAAAACATCCAGCTTTTTAGAAACATCGCCTGACTGAATAGCAGACTTTTGGTAAAGTGTTATCATTGCGTTAATGTAACACAGATGTGAGAGATAAGAAATACATACACAATTTTAGACGGGAAACATGAAGGGACATCCCCGACATGGAAGAAAAAATGTATATATGGAAAGATAATACTAAAACTTAACTTAAAAAGAAACGTAGCGCTGGTTTATAGCTAGCGCAATCTATGCGGCTGCATCATCACCACAATTCTGGAGCCCGGGGGGCCCCGGGCCCAAAAAGGCGCAAATTGTAGTTCAGATTTTTTGTCAAACATACTTTGTGTGTAAATTCTTGCACTCTTATATCTGCCTTATAAGGCCAGGTCTACGCGTATGTAAGCCCCCCCCTCCCAAATTTATTTTTATACTGGGCCCAGAAATTTCTTAAAAGGGCCCCAAAGAAGAGAGGTATGAAATTGTGGACTAGATCCAACGAAAACAGGAGAGGGCTCAATGGTTGGGGCTTGTGAAGGCGGTAATGAACGTGTGGATTCTATCAGCCTCAGCCTCCACGTGTTCGTAAGGTGTAAAGAATCCAGCCGTGTGTTCAGAAGGTGCCGTTCGATTAATTAGCAGATAGTACAAAAGTACAGCCTTCATTATACTGGTGTCATCTGTCAATGTAGGCTAGAAGAACAATAATATCTACCTATAATAATAGAGTGGGTGCTCGAAACCTGACAACTCCCCAAGGACACTGTAGAAACAACACTGTACAACACATCAGGAAAACTCCCATGGGTTTATATGGCAACTTGACGACTCAATCAATATTCCAGGAGTGACGTAAAGAATGGAAACTGGGTTCCATTGTTATTAACTGTTTGCAAAACAAAATAAAATTGAAACACCAGTAACCAGACGTGCAAGAATCCAATACTGTGACAGACAGACGGCGATATAAAAACAGTCTTCAAGCAGGTAAAAGGAACGTATTCTTTGGACCGCCATGGTATAGCATATGTCGATAAGTTCAGACACACTGTGCATTTATTCTTGCTATTGTTGTTGTTGTTGTTGTTGTTGTTGTTGTCGTTGTTGTTGTTGTTGTTGTAATTATTATTATTGCCAATCCCAGTAGCCGCGCGGTCTAAGGCGTAGGTCTGCGGCCGAGCGTTTGCTAGGATCGTGGGTTCGAATCCCACCGGGGGCATGGATATTTGTCTTGTACAGTGTTTGTGTTGTCAGGTAGAGTCTCTCCGACGGGCTGATCCTTCGTCCAGAGGAGTCCTACCGACTGTGGTGTGTCTATATGAGTGTGATCATGGAACCTCAAAACTGAGGAGGCCTAAGCTCACAAAGGGCTGTTGGGTCACAAACAAACAAACAAATTATTATTATTATTATTGTTATTAATGTGTTTGGGGTTCTAAATCTTGTCCATCCTCTATGAACTAATTAATATAAATCTATCAAGCACAACTGTACTTGTTACATAACAATAACCTGTTAACAGTACGCTACATGTTTCGGCCCAAGTTGACCATAGTCAGGTTTTGCATAATAAACATAAAGGTAAAGCAATCCCGTTACAGGCCTGGGCAGGCTCTGAGGGTTCCAGGAGGTTGGGGCTCCCAGATTTCTAGACAGTCGGCACATGAAGGTGGTAAGGTTGTCAGCCGTACGCACCGGCCGCCTTTACTCCCCAGGAAATATGCCTGGTACTCATTTCTGTTAGATTCTGAGTCGACCCCAGGGCCATAGTGCGGCCGGAAGGCTTATGTCAATGAAAAATTCCAATGACACCACCGGGAATCGAACCCCCCGACCTTCCGGTTTGTAGCGCAGTGCCTCAACCAACTGCGCCACCGCGGCCCCATATAAATATAAAAGGAAGTAAAATACGTTATTATTGCATCCTTCAAAAAACTGTCCTTCCGCCAGGTGTGCCACTATGTCAAATTCACTCTTTAGTAATTTTCATATCTTCAGATGGCACTATCACACTCAGATTTGATATTACTTGCAGTCTTATATCATACGGTGTCTCACGAATTATTTACGTATTCTTTGCTTTGATTTATTTTTCTGGTTTTTTGTAATGTGTCCTGTTCATTGTCCTTCGTTATTTGTGTTCGCATGTTGTGCAGTCTGACACTGGCCACTTGGCTGTTGACTCAGCGTGTTAATAAACAAGAACTGAATTGACCTGAACTGAACTGAAGTGAACTGGTCAACACCATCACCACCGTCATTATCACAAGTTGTATTACTCGCCAAATATTATTATAGCGACGAAGTCGTGGAACATGGCAAGGGCTGGGCCTTTAGCACGCACGGAAGTGAAAAGAAATGCATACAGGTTTTTGGTGAGAAAAGTTGAATGAAATAGGCCCCTTGGAATACCCAGACGTAGATGGTACGATGATATTAAAATGAATCTTAAAGAAACAGAATGGGAGGTTGTAGAGTGGATTCATCTGGCTCAGGGTACTGACCAATGGTGGACACTTGTGAACACATTAGTGAGCATTCAGTTTCCATAAAATGCGAGAAATTTTGTAAGTAACTGAGGGTGTGTGAACTTCTCAAGCAGGACTCTGTTCCATGGAGTCAGTTATTGTTATGGTCAACAACAACAACAACAACAACAACAACAACAACAACAACAACAAAGGGCCCGTGCTGTGCCTTACTCATTTCCTCGTTAAAAAAACCTATCACAAAGACGGTGAATTAAAAAATAAAAACGTACATAACAGCTTAACCTTTTGAAGCCTAGCGGTAACTTTACGTACCACCAGGTTTAACATTAAAAAATTCTACGTGGTGCTCACATTGCGTTTATGTGTTTTGTACGGATCTCAGAACAAACAGCAACTTTTGCCTTATAAAATATTAACAGACTGGTTTTTATAACCGAAGTGGAGAGTGTTTACAGCGCAGTACGCGCTAAGTCCTTATATAAAACAGATACGCTTCGTCTTTAAAGGGTTAATCCGAAAATCCGAAGGGAACAGAGAACTTGTGAATCCTAGGCGTTGATCACAGAACAATATTGAAATGCTTCCTAAAGAAACAAGCTCTGACAGTGCGGATTGGATTCATCTGGCTCAGGATAGGTGCAGTGCTGTGAAAAAGCTAACTAATGTTACATTTCTTCCAAGGGCACGGAGTTTCTTGAAACACCGTAATCAACTTACGAAGAATAAAGGGCTGCACTGTTAGTCATATCTGGATACTGTCGCTGCAAGAACAGAAGTGTTACGGTGACACAGTGTCCGCATCGCGCTCACCTTTACTGCAAGTGTAGACACACACACGGAGGAACTGCTATGGAGAGGTCAGATGCTCAGCTGGCTTACCTGCAGCAGACAGAAAAGGATACCATTAATGGAGGTATATTTTAATGTCACAGTATGCGCACACATGGATACTGACAGACATGCATGCCATTCATAATTTATGATATCATCATCATCATCACCATTATGCAGGGTATTCACACTTATAAACCTGAAACAAACCATGTTTCTAGGGTATACAGTGTCGCAGCTATTCTGCGCGTACTGTTAATGGTGCATATAGCGCTGTCTGCAATATTAAACTCTTTTGTGCTTCTACATTAGCACTTTCCGCAGTGTGTGTGCTGTGCCCACCACCACCACCACCACCACCACCACCACCGCCACCGCCGCCGCCGCCGCCACCGCCGCCACCACCACCACCACCACCACCACCACCACCACCACCACTACTCGAAATTTCGTAAGTTAAGTATTCGGAAGTGTCGCGTAGACGCGCTCTCTCTTACGTTATGTCTACATTGATTCAAAATTTTGCTTCGCCCTGTCAGAAACTGTCGTCCTTAGTGTGCCGAATCTAAATCGTAGAGATTTTACTTTATTCAATGCTGACTTTAACCGCCGCACCTGTCCTTCCGCTAGATGTGCTTCGGCAGCTAATGCCATCAAGTACGGATACTGCTATATTCAATGCAAACTGTTTTGCTTGACGATTTGTTACACTAATTATGGTAATTATATGTACTAAATTTGTTGCATTCGTACTGTTACATATTTTTCATCATGTTTTATTATTTTTATGTGTTTATGCCTGTGGTTTGTTATTGCAGGTATTTTCTCGTATGTTCCTCTGCGTTGCCTTTTGGCTCCTATGTCAGTACATTACTAATAAAACATTAACCCTTTAAAGACGAAGCGTATCTGTTTTATATAAGGACTCAGCGCGTACCGCGCTGTAAACACTCTCCACTTCGGTTATAAAAACCAATCTCTTAATGTTTTATAAGGCAAAAGTTGCTGTTTGTTCTGAGATCCGTGCAAAACACATAAACGCAATGTGGGCACCACGTACAATTTTTTAATGTTAAACCGGCTGGTACGTAAAGTTACCGCTAGGCTTTAAAAGGTTAACGTACTAAATTATTATTATTATTATTATTATTATTATTATTATTATAAAAATTTAGCGAGCGTTTATTGTACTGCTAAAATTAGAAACAAATGGAAGCGCCTACAGATGTGTGTGACAAAAGACGACGTCGCTTCGATGTCGGGGAAAAGGATGGACACGTATAAATGCGTGGCGAAGTGCCTTGCCACAGCTCCAGCACGACGTCATGCACGTGGGCTTCACAGAAGGTGTTTTTGCCAATGTAGGATTTCCATTGTGTGTGTATGTTGATTGTCTTTATATAAAGTGTAGTTAAAATTAGCACGGAATGTGAAAAGAGTTTTTACTGGTTTGCAAGATTTTTATTTTCAAAACGGCACGGATACTCGGAAAGCATTGCTGGCGACGAATTACTCTACTAGGAAACAAAACCCACATACATCAAAGTGGCCTGAGGGACCTTCTTCGTCATAGTCTACAGCATGTGGCTACGTTTTAACCTATCAGTCAGGGCAGAATAACATTTAAATACTCAGTTCGTACCGCGCAGTAAACACACACCGTTTCCATTACAAGAACTGACCGGTCATTCCTGTGCAGTGAAATGGTCTCATTTTGTTACAGGACCCATACGCAAAACATAAAATAATTTATGTGGGTAGAATGCGCGGTTTTTGAATGTGAAACCTGGTGGGTTACATGTGGCAGCCAATGGGGTTTGAAGGGTTAGTCAGTAGAGGCAGGCCTGTAACTTAAGTTGTGCTGGAGTAGCAACTATTTCTTCTTCTTCTTCGCCTCCTCCTCCTCCTCCCCCCTCTCCTCCTCCTCCTTCTTCCTCTCCTCCTCCTCCTTCTTCTTCCTTTCCTCCTCCTCCTCCTTCTTCTTCTTCTTCTGCATACGGTCCCTACAGTTTAACCAGTGCCTCCTTCAGAATGATAGCCCATACAGATCTGCCTTCTGCTTTCTTCCTCCATCTCTTGACACCCATCGATTTAAGATCATTATCAGTACAGTCCAACCACCTTTGTTTTGGTCTTGCTGATTTTCTTCTTCCATTTGGTTTCCCCATAAAGGCTTTCTTTACGGCCCCGTCACCAGACGTTCTTACCAGATGCCCAGCCCATTTCTAGTCTTCTGACTTTTATTGTTATGGCAATATTTGGTTTGGAGTAGCGACAATTACACTGCCCAAACATGCGGGAGTGACTTAGCCGTTTATTATACTAAGCCTCCATACTTGCTCTGTTCTGAGTTCCACTGGTGTTTATTGTTTGTTACGGAATGAAGTTGTGTAGAGCAGGTAGACACTTATCCGTATGTACAAAATTTTGTGGAATCCATCCCGTTGTGGAATGTCATATTAAAACTGACACACCACCTGCCGTCAGCCACAACAAATTTTAACAAATAAAACTGTTGTGGTTGACGGTGGCGTGTGTGTCAACTTTAATATCCTTATGTATGACATGAAGATATATGGAGGCGTGGAGATAATAGCTCCACTGATTCTTAAACTCAGCAGACAGAGATGAATGGCCGGCTTCACGCCCCGTCCGTTTAATCTCCAGGGAAAGAACCTCCGTACCCATCCAACAGCAGCTGAGGGAGCCCCAAGCGGTCTGGATACGAGCAAAATATTTCCGCCTACCGGGCAGCGAACCACTACTCCTCGGTTCATCCAGCCCGTAGTATAGTCACAACACCGACTGAGCTATCGTACCTTCTCATAACACGTATCATTTCTGTATTAACCTTTTAAAGCCTAGCGGTAACTTTACGTACCACCAAGTTTAACATTAAAAAATTCTACGTGGTGCCCACATTGCGTGTATGTGTTTTGTACGGATCTCAGAACAAACAGCAACTTTTGCCTTATAAAACATTAAGAGACTGGTTTTTATAACCGAAGTGGAGAGTGTTTACAGCGCGGTACGGACTGAGTCCCTATATAAAACAAATACGCTTCGTCTTAGAGGGTTAATGTTAGGAATTTTCCTTTGACTTCAACAAGGTTTTTATTATGGTGAAGGGCCCCGCAGCAGACGCTACGGACGCACCACAGCCTTGAGGCTTATTGTGCAACCCTGCGATGAAGATGATTAGTTTTTTTCCGTGTAATGGAGCACTGGTGGAATGAAACTGACAGGGGAAAACCTAAGTACTCGGTTAAAAAACGTGTTCCAGTGCCACTTTATCCATCCAAAATCCCACACGGATTGACAGGGGATCGAACCCGTGTCTACGTGGTGAGAGGCCGGCAACTAAACTCCTGAGTCATGGCACGGCCCTAAACAGGATATTCTGTAGCTGTTATGTACCTTGTAACGCCAATGATTTTGTCGTGTTCGATGAAGTGGATACTGTGCACAAATCGTACTCCAGTTCTTATATTCTGTAGGTATATGAACTTCCGTTATGCGTGTTCAGCGACTCTTGTACCCGGTACTTCCCCAAACAGTGAATGTATAGCGCCCCCACGTTCTCTCTCTGCCAAGCGCTCGTTGACGGAACTGGGGTGGACAATGTCATTGTATGATACTTCAGTTCATGTCTACGGCCGATGGACAGGTCTGATTCGATCTGCTGGACGCGCACTACTTTGCTGCAAGGGATATTGGCATTGAATGAATTAAAATTTGAAAATGCTAGGGAAGAAGTGGCCGTGGGGTTTGGGTTTAAAACTTGCAGTGGAAGTCGCGATCTGGCACTCACTCCAACAACTTCACGTACCAACCAATTGCTGCTCTGCCTTACGAGGGACCACAACAATCTTTTTTCCCTTTATTTTCTTTTATTTAACGCTCTTTGAGTTGATCCTGCAAGGTTTGGAGTCTATTTTAGGGCGTAAAACTTGGTCTATTATTGAGGAAAGATGACACGGTCAAAGAATGCAATGGGATTCAGAGATTAGGCCGTGTACAGGACTGAATTTTTGTTCAATGTTTCGACACACGTTACAATTGACATCTTCAGGGTCTGTGACTCTTCAAGGTTTATTCCTTTATAAGAATCAAGCCTATGCATACCACATCCCACACAATGCTAGATTCATATAATGGCTCCTCGCATAACACCTAGATTCACTCACCCTGAAATTGGCGACTGTAACGTATGCCGAAACGCTGGGAAACCTAAATTTCTCTAATGCCTAATCCCGAAAGCCGATTACATACAAAAGCACGATTCTGCTAACGAAATTGAGAATTACAGATTGGAGAAAATTAGCACTACTGTTAAAGGATATACAGCTACTACTATGCTGGGATGATAGTCCTATTTTGGGTCCTAGCTTCGTCTGTTTTTGTACCCCAGATTTTCCAGTCTAAAGCAAACCTCTTCCACCGTGCAGTCCCTTGCAGTTATCCGGCGTCTCTGGTTACCGCTTCTTTCTGCCAGCCATTTGGCTTCCCTGCTGGATGACCATCATGTATTTTTCCTTCTAAGGTTTCCCCTGGTGTCACCTACATATTATTTTGTACTGTTGGCAGAACCCTTCCGTCGTCGTGCGATGACTCAGGCGGTCAGTTGCCGGTTTCTCACCGCGTGTAACGGCCAGTTGCCGGTTTCTCATAGCGGAGACTCGGGCTCAGTCCCAGGCCAGTCTATGTGCTGGACAAAACGGCACTAGGAGAGACAGTCGTCTGAGTATGTTTACTCCTAGTTTTCTCCTGTAAGTATAGTTCCACCATTGCACCATACTCATCCGTTCATCTACCACCGACGCAACAGAGAGTGGTACTAAAAGTCACTCGACACGTCTTATGTGTTGCTAACCTTTCAAAGCCTAGCGGTAACTTTACATACCACCAGGTTTAACATTAAAAAATTCTACGTGGTGCCCACATTGCGTTTATGTGTTTTGTACGGATCTCAGAACAAACAGCAACTTTTGCCTTATAAAACATTAAGAGACTGGTTTTTATAACCGGAGTGGAGAGTGTTTACAGCGCGGTACGTACTGAGTCCTTATGTAAAACAGATACGCTTCGTCTTTAGAGGGTTAAAAAATTCTACGTGGTGCCCACATTGCGTTTATGTGTTTTGTACGGATCTCAGAACAAACAGCAACTTTTGCCTTATAAAACATTAAGAGATTGGTTTTTATAACCGAAGTGGAGAGTGTTTACAGCGCGGTACGCACTGAGTCCTTATATAAAACAGATAAGCTTCGTCTTTAAAGGATTAAAAAATTCTACGTGGTGCCCACATTGCGTTTATGTGTTTTGTACGGATCTCAGAACAAACAGCAACTTTTCCCTTACAAAACATTAACAGATTGGTTTTTATAACCGAAGTGGAGAGTGTTTACAGCGCGGTACGCACTGAGTCCTTATATAAAACAGATACGCTTCGTCTTTAAAGGGTTAAACATCGAGCGTAAGGCAAAGTCACTTGCGCGCCTTCACGTAGTATCGCAGCAATAGGAGTAGGCATTAAATAACGCATTTAAAACCCGGTGCAAACTGGCGGTCACCATTGTGGTCACAGTTCATATTTTCGACGGACACTCCGGTCAAATCAGAGGGCCAGTTGTGTGCTAACACCGTCTTTATCCCGGGAAAGCTCAAGCACCTTGGTAATTCGCAAAATGACTTCAAATTGTAGTAAACGTAAAAGTTATCCCTGTCCAAGTTATGTTGACATACGAGGGGGACAAGAGGTACAGCTCCACTCATTCTTAACCTCGGCACTAGATGGAGGTGAGCTGTCAACATCATGTCCTGACCGCTTAACTCCCGCAAGGAACCGACGTATCTATTTAATAGGAAGCTAAGTGGGCCCCAATATCGGTCTGGAAGATTCTGAGAAGATAAAAATCACTTGTACCTGCCGAGATTCGAACCCCGGATGGTCCAGCCGGTAGCTAGTCGCTATCTCGGCTCAGGTGTTACGCCGTGACGGCTTGTAAGTAGTTACTATACCGACTGCGCGATCAGTGCACTAATTAACCCCTTAAAGGCGAAGTATGTCTGTTTTATATAAGGACCCAGTGCGTACCGCGCTGTAAACACTCTCCACTTCGGTTATAAAACCAGTCTGTTAATGTTTTATAAGGCAAAAGTTGCTGTTTGTTCTGAGATCCGTACAAAACACATAAACGCAATGTGGGCACCACGTAGAATTTTTTAATGTTAAACCTGGTGGTACGTCAAGTTACCGCTAGGCTTTAACAGGTTAAGATGGCAGATATTGAAACACGTTGTGAGGACGGGAGTGGATGGAGGTGCAACACGATAAGAGCCAATGGCCAGTTTTGGTATTAGTCATCTGCAACCTTCGGAGTATAGGGATATCTTCAAAGTGGCTGACTGACGTACTTACTTGTAATCTAACGACACGATCAGTTCTCAGACAACGGTGCGTCGAACGACTTGGATACTACGGTATTACAGAACTGGGAATGATGTGGAAGAAAAGGTCGTGACCTATTCAACATACTTTGTCGACATTTTCTTGTAGGGGCTGAGTGAAATCACGAAAACCTCAGTAGGCACAGTCGATGTCCTGAACGAGATTCGAAGTGGTCACCTCCGGAATAAAAATCAGAGGCGTTAATTCTTGGGCCAGTTTTCTTGGTCAACGCGTTAATTAGTTCGTAGTTTTCGACAATACAAATTATAACCTGTGCGAGAATTCAGGCTCCTTCCGCAGCGCGGTTAAGGACTCCACTTTTCTGAGATGTTCGGCGTTGGTTGTTGATTTGTTATGGTTTTTTCGGTACAACATATTATCCCATCTTCAAGGGGTCAAGTGTTCTTCTTTGACGACCCACCCATGAAGATGTGATCCATACATTGTACCGAAACGTCAGTACAAACTACCAAGCAACATAGCGCAATTCCCAGAACAGCTAAGACATCAAATCAGAAGCTGTTACTTAACCTTTTAAAGCCTAGCGGTAACTTTACGTACCACCAGGTTTAACATAAAAAAATTCTACGTGGTGCTCACACTGCGTTTATGTGTTTTGTATGGATCTCAGAACAAACAGCAACTTTTGCCGTATAAAACATTAAGAGACTGGTTTTTATAACCGAAGTGGAGAGTGTTTACAGCGCGGTACGCACTGAGTCCTTATAGAAAAGAGATACGCTTCGTCTTTAAAGGGTTAAAATGTAACAAAAGTCTTCTCAAGTGACAGCACAGTTGGAAAGATGAACCAGTTTGTTACTGCGCCATGTGTTTCACCAGATTTCAGCACCCTCTGGTTTAAGATTTATGGATTAATAGAGTCAATGTCCGTATATCAAACTATACAGCCACTAATGATCATACAGTATTAATAGTCAAAAAGACAATCAGTGTACGTATAATGTAACATTGAGACGCGTTCGCGTAACAGTTGTTGCCGTGGAAAAGCAATAAGTATTAAAATATTATTAATGTGTGTTTTGTATTCTTGCCTTAGTTGTCCAGCACGCAAAGCGCATGCGCCGTATTATATTGTCATCTGTGGGCTGTCCGGCTCCACTATATTTTTCCACATTATCTCATAAACGGCACGATTTGAGGAAAAAAGTTACTGAACATAAAACGTGTGTTTTGATTTTGTTTACAACTTTTGTCTGAAACATTTCTCATTCTAAGGAGAATTAAGCGAGCTATTATCATAAATGTGCATACGTCTTCATGTAAGGTACCCGTTACTCCGTTATTCTGTTCTGGTTTTGATGAAACTTGAATTCTCTCTAAAGATTTCGAAAAATCCTCAAATATGAAATTCTATGAGAATCCGCCCAGTGGGAGCCCAGTTCTTCGTTAAGAAGGAACGGACGGACGGACGGACAGACAGATATGACGAAGGTAACAGTCAGTATTCGAAATTTTTTTAATGCGTCTAAAAGTGAACTGACAAATATTTGTAAGGATTGGATCGTGAAATAATTTGTGGTACCATTCCAGAATTTTACTACATGGAATAAGGAAAACCACGATAAACTTCTGGCACCGTAATGAGTGTTCCACAGCACTGTTCTATATATACAGTTTGATTGCATGTTTGTTGTCGCACTGTTGTGCTTATGAAAGCAGAAACCAAAACAGCAGGAAAGCAGCCTGAGGATATACTGCGGTTTATTTAAACTTCTATTTTCATACGTGAGTTCAGTCAATAGCAACAGATGTCGATACAAAGCATACCAACAAACATCAGTACATTTATGACTGATTTATTTCACTTCAGGAAGGAATGACTACTAGTATTTCAGACATCTGTGTTACAAAGTATCGAGTATCAGTTTTCGATATCAATTACGAAAAAAAAAATGTTCTCACACAACGACAATATTGAACTCGTAGTCTTTCCCTTTAAAAATCTCCCATTAAGAACAAATACTGACATTAGATCTCCAGCTTCTTTGTTACATGGTTTTTGTTCTTCTATTTTCAGAGCAGTTACAGGCAACTGTACCCCTTCGCCATGCTCTTAACCCTTTTTACCTTCCACTACTTCCCCTCTGCTTGTCCCATCGTTATTATCATCAAGTCAAGAATAACTTCTAAGATCGCCGCTACGTTCTCATCTGTTCTCCACTTGCTTGGGACCGCCGCGGAGTTAGACAGCACAGCGGAGGTACGGCAATATGATTAAGAGCGAAGCGTTACCCTTCATCCCTTATGCAAGAGGATTCCATACCAAAATTCTATATTCATTCCTTACCTCTTCACCTATAAGGCCAACGCAATAACCTCTGTAATTACTTAAGGGCCATGCCATGAAGCACAGAGGGAAGTGAAGGTATATCTCCACGCGTTTTTAAACCCAGCCCTAAATGGAGGAGAGTGGTCAGTTTCACAGCGTCACCGTCGGGGCAAGACCCATCGCTACCCACCGAACACGGGGCTACGCGGGCCTCAGAGACGATTTGGGGATGCAAAAATATTTCCGCCCCTCCCGGGAATCGAACAACGATATCTCGATAATCCAGCCCATAGCATTATTCACTACACGGACTGAGCTGTTTCTGTAAGCATTTGGTTTTGGGTGGGTTATAATTTATTTCCCTTCGTCTAAGTAAAAGAGGCCAAGATAGCTCAGGTAGTATAGTGAACTGGGCTCGGCGACGGGCGATGGAGGGAATAGTGGTTCGATTGCCGTATTTCGCACCTCCACGGCGTCACGTTCGGGTAAGTCCCACTCAGACCTTTTCATCGGAGGAAAAGCGGCTACGGAGTGAAGCACACACATTACGTTCTAGTGCAGAGAGTGCGTGGAGCTGTACATACACGTCCCATACACCTTTTCTGCATGATGCTTATCGGGTTCATTCTCCGTCGAAGTATGTGACCACATTTCAAACCTGGATATAATCATTTGGGGGGGGGGGGGATTTCAGGAGACTGGACGTAAGCTTTGAAGTTGGCGGTGACTCTGTGTCTTCCAGAATATGACGCCGTATAGTTGGGTAGAAGGTTAATAACGTTTTGGAGGGTAAATGATATGTGAACAGTCACACTTCGGCGATTGTTTCACAAGGTTACTCCAAAACGTGTGATGTTTCTACCGAACTATGTAGAATCACATCCCAAAAGTCACTGTTCTTTGGTGTAACAGTTTGTGAACCTAACAACAAGAAGCATGTCAATAACATACTGTTCTAACATCACAACAAACTTCACATACATTTGTTTATCCTGTTTCTAGATACAGTCATCCCCTAAAGTTACGCCGTAGGTGGTTCTGAAACCTGAGATGTTAGTCCAGGCCAAGTACCTCGAGACAAGACTATCCCATAAACGTAATGTTAATACGGCGAAGGTGGTTCCACACGATACATTTCGACCAATGAAAAAGATATATTCGTACTTACGAAAAACTTCCAAAAGATATAAAATGTGATAAACAAATGACAATTTAAGCAGGAGGCACTTCTATTTGAACTGTAGGCAGGTCGTCTGGATCATGGTCTTCAGTGTCCAACACTACAGGTGGCGATGCACGAGTCCCTGAGGATGACTTGAAGAAATCAAACGCTGAAGTCTGGCGAGGCAAACACATCCTCTTATCGTTCAGAATCTCCTCACAGCAAGCAAGCATCCTCACAGTTCCCTGTCCAGTTGCTGCAGCTCGCTGCCCGTTCCAATCACTGTCCTCAAACACCTTGGTGCTAGCTTCAGTCAGTCCAACCCACTCAGTCAACTTCCAAACCGTCATGGTGCTCTCCTTAGGCTAACTCTTAGGTTCCCTGAGCTTCCTCAAGGGAGCTTTGCTTCCAAATTTCAACAAGATGATCAGGCGAGAGATCATGAACGTGGTCGTTCAGCAACCTTAGGACACCTTCAGCATCGTATGCACGAATTTGTGCGCTTGGTCTAATGTACTGGGATCTGAGTGCCAATGACATAAGTCGAGACGACGTAAGTCGGGACATTACGGTAATTAAATTACGAACAACTCAAAATTACGCTGGGCGTTACGGCTTTAATGTTGATCCTGGATTTGTGTCATTTCCGTTTACAGTTAATTATCACCTATCAAAAAGTAATTCAGCCGTGATGTGACAGCGATACTTTGTTAACAAATTAGTGTACCTTCGCTGTTATAACGCCAATGGAAAGAGTGAAGGACACACGTTTTGAACATTCTTGGTTCGAGTCCTGAACAGAAGGGCAGTCAACAGGCGCGCACCCAGAATTTTTCCTTGGCTATATATAATTTGTTTGATTTTAAAAATTACGTTATGAAAATCACGTTGTAAGTACAATATAACACTGTCTGCAACTGCATTTATATACATACAAATATAACTATATGTTCCATGGTTTTATCACAGTGCCCTATCTTCTTGTTTTTTAATTTTATTAATTTATTTTTCGAATTTATATGCTAGTCATCAGCCGACTTCAGTGGCGGATTTGGGCTGAAATGGAAATCACGTACAACCCTTGACATAAGAATATCTACAAAATCTGTTTTTTAAATTTCGGTTTTGGGGGCTTTGCGGGGGACCTGCAGCCCAGCAGCCAACCCCCCTTTGGGTGCACCCTTGGCAGGGAAGAATTTAACAGATCGCATCCGCCTGTAGTGAATTCATTTCTATTCACGATTCATAATAATCCGTCCACTTACAAAAGCCTAGTATCGACAGTATGGATAGTAAAATTGTACAAACAAAATATGAACTCAGAACTGTAGAACTGATGTGCAGAAAGTGGAAAACAGAAGCTCGGTATCAATTGGATGTGAATTCTAGTTTTCCCTCGATAAGTTAAGTTTAATGAAGCGGAAGGCTACTCATTCATTCGTAGCACAATAATGATGCAGTACAGTACCATAAAAATAACGAGGAACGTGATGGCTCAGTCGGTTGTTTGAATGGGTCGATTTCCGTGACATTTGTGTTGGAATTAACCCTTTAAAGTCGAAGCGTATCTGTTTTATATAAGGACTCAGTGCGTACCGCGCTGTAAACACTCTCCACTTCGGTTATAAAAACCAGTCTCTTAATGTTTTATAAGGCAAAAGTTGCTGTTTGTTCTGAGATCCGTACAAAACATATAAACGCAATGTGGACACCACGCAGAATTTTTTAATGTTAAACCTGGTGGTACGTAAAGTTACCGCTAGGCTTTAAAAGGTTAATATACATAATTAGACTTCAGATCCAATTAATTCGGTTTACTCAGACGCCTTTCTAAAAATGAAACGTAGGCTATCATTACAGTATCCTCACCTTCACACGGTGCCCACACTAACAGCCAATCAGCAGCCGTTTCATTTTAAATTCACTAAATACTCTGAAATTCCAGAGCAGCCAAGCAAAAGCACCCACAGCAAAGTCGCTGAATATGACCGCAGTGTCATTCCAGTGACGTCACATCCGGGAACCCTCCGCTGAGGATGCATGAACAGTATCTGGTTCCGGTGTGTCGCCATCGCAACACGAAGACTTGACAGTGACAATATCTATCTTCCATTGACACACCTACCAACATAACAAACCAAAATTGTAGATAGCTACTACACGCGGGTGCCCGGGGCTAGCAGCCTGACTGCGGGGCGGGACGAGGGGGGGGGGAGAGGATGGTGGGATACAATCCCTTTATCAGTGCCTGGATTTCTGTTAAAAGTCGAAAACTGATAAAGCTTTTTTTCCCCCCAGCAGAGTTCATGCAAAAGAAGAGCAACACTGATAATCATACCTATATTATGTTAAAGGCGGCTCCATAATATATAACAAGTAGACGGCTGTGATTTTATAAGAATGTATAGCTCATTAATGGATGGAATTTTTAACTATGCTACCAATTCGATGATTAAAACAAGCAGATTAAAATGGGAAGAGCAAGTGGCATGAATAGAAGAAGAGAAATGTAGCCTACATACAGTGTTGAAAGTGAAGTCTGCTGAAAAGGGAAACTTGGAAGATCTAGGAGTAGAATTCAAGATAATAATAAGACTGAAAGTAAAGAAATACGAGGCCGTAACATGGGTTAGGCGGTTAGTCTCCCACACAGGAGGCCCAGCTTTGGACCCAGGTCTAACCCATGTGGGATTTGTGATGTACGAGGGGAATTCGGAAAGTAAAGATACAATGGCCAGAAAAAATGTTGAAAGCATTTTATTTTGAGAATGACTTACGATGCGTTGAGAATGTACATTTATTTATTTTTCTACGTAGTCACCACGTTTCTCAATGCATTTCTGGAGTCTGGGGACGAGCTTCTTGACGCCTGTGTCGCAAAACTCTGTCGCCTGTTCGTGTAGCCACCTCAGCACCTCATCTTTGGCCTCGTCGCCGTCATCAGACTGCTTCCCCGCGATATGTTCCGTCAACTTCCCAAACAATTGATAATCACTTGGTGCGAGATCGTGGCTGTGGGAGGGATGGCCCAAAACGTCCCACTTAAACGTCTGCAACAACTGCTGTGTGACCCGTGATGTGTGCGGTCTTGCATTATCGGGCAGTAGGCATATTCCTCGTGTCAGTGTTCCTCGCCGTTTGTTTTGAATTCCTCTGACGTAACCTTTTCAGAGTGTCACAGTATGCTGCAGCATTTATGGTGTCTCCTCGAGGCAGGAAACCGACGAGAAGACGCTCCGTCCTGTCCCTAAAGACATTTGCCATGGCTCTCCTCGTTGACGTTGATGTTCTGACTTTTTTTCGCTGATGGAGAATGGATGTGGCGCCATTGCACTTATTGCCGCTTTGTCTCAGGTGTACGGTGAAACACCGACGTTTCGTCTTCTGTCACTGTGCAGTCCAGGAAGTCTTCATGTTTTTGCTCATAACGCGCGAGAAACGACTGCGTTGAGGAAACAAATAACCGAACGAACCTCGCCTACGGCGGTGTTAGGAATCAGCACGGCCATTTTAAATACGCACTGCACGGGATACGATACAGTGACTGCGTTCACTGACCTCTGGACAGTGAGGCGGACCCTAGGTGCCACTTCAGGATAGCCAAAGGCAGAAAACAGTTTCGCTCCCCCTTTCTACCGCCCTTGTATCTTTACTTTCCGAACATCCTTCGTATAAAGTGGCACTGCGACCTTTTTCTCCAAGTACTTCGGCTTTCCCCTGCCAGCATCATTTCACCAGTGCTCCATACGCATTCATTCGTCACGATATATCATCTTAAAAATTAACAGCATCGTTAAATAACACGAACAGGACGCGAGGATGAGGGCTTAATTCAGTTAGCTCGGTACAGGGACCGGTGTTGAATCTTCGGGTTCCATAAAATGCCGAGAATTTCTTGACGGTTTGACCAACTTTCAGTTTCTCAAAAACTCTGCTCCATTCAGTAAGTCAGTATATCAGATTGTATAAACTCGAATTGTAGGATGACTGCTGAATAATGAATCTGAGGGAATGCGGAAGGTGCGAGAGTCGTGGAAAAAAACCACTACTCTCGCACCTTCCTCTAGGGAAGGAGAGAAGCTGATTAGCCGGGTAAAAAGGTAAATCTTTACCTGCCCAAACCATGAAGGAATCTGCAGGGATGGTTTTACAGCTTCCCGAATTATTAACCACGGCACCAAATGAAGATGAGCGAGCAGCTTGACGCCCCAGCCGCATTGCCCTCGGAAAAGAACCCCGGCTAAAGCCGGTATGGACGTTTTGCAGAAGAGGGAAGTCCTCTTGACTCTGCCCGGATTCAAACTCCGGATCGTCCAGCTCGTAGCGTGATCTCTATACACACTACAATACAACGGCTCCGATATAACGGACTAGATTGGACCCGGCATCTACGAACACAAGTCCGAACATACTGGGTATTAACCATTTAAAGCCTAGCGGTAACTTTACGTACTACCAGGTTTAACATTAAAAAATTCTACGTGGTGCCCACATTGCGTTTATGTGTTTTGTACGGATCTCAGAACAAACAGCAACTTTTGCCTTATAAAACATTAAGAGACTGGTTTTTATAACCGAAGTGGAGAGTGTTTACAGCGCGGTACGCACTGAGTCCTTACATAAAACAAATACGCTTCGTCTTTAAAGGGTTGAAGGGTTAATCGACACAAGCGAACTTGACATATCCCGCGTAAAGTAACTTACATTTTGCGGAAACATTCCATGTTATTGAGGCTTTGCATCACACAGATTTTCAATTACATACAGGCATTTCCGATGAAGGCGAATTTCGCATTAACGCATTTCATACGTTCTTTAATGTCGCTGTGACGACTAAAAAAGTAATCAGATTATTTATCGAAATCAAAAGGGGAACAAAGATTGTGATTCGTAAACGCTAAAGTAAATGGTATTAAAGTTAACTGAATTACGTGTTTTTTTATGAAAATTAAAGGCCGCGAAAACAAAAGAGAAACGATTTAGGAAAATGTACGTATAGCGGAAAAGATACATCATTGCTTCTAACGTTTGATCCTGTCTTAGACAAAGAGGAAAATCGATTTCAAGCAAACACATTTGCTTTACATATGTGTTCCCACTTCTCACACATAAAACACATTAGGGTTCAAATCAAGTGAACTAAAAACAGATAATTAGCCCTTTAAAGACAAAGTGTATCTGTTTTATATAAGGACTCAGTGCGTACCGCGCTGTAAACACTCTCCACTTCGGTTATAAAATCTAATCTCTTAATGTTTTACAAGGCAAAAATTGCTGTTTGTTCTGAGATCCGTACAAAACACATAAATACACTGTGTGGGCAGAACGGAGAATTTCTGAATGTTGAACCTGGTTTTACATATAGTAACCACTAGGATTTAAGGATTTAATATTTGCATCAATGTTGTCCTTTAATACAGCATTACAATAAAGAATAAAACATACTATTTTGAAGCAGGCTAAACGTGGTCAAGACGGTAATTTTTTGACAGATAAAATCGCCATACACTGCTGCAGTACCCACCCTAGGCCTGTCCTAGGCATGAGCCGTCTCAAGTATGTCCATAAAACTTACAGTGGTAACAGTATGTACCAACAAATCCTGAATTTTGCCACGAAGTGCCATTTCTGTACTTCACATGATTCTCACAGTAAAGACCAATTATGGGTCAGACCATGTATGATCTGTGGTGGACAAAGTGACACTGGGACAGGTTCTTCCCCGAGTACTTCGGTTTTTCCCCAATCATTTTCATTCCACCGGTGCTCCATTGCTTGGAAAAATTTAAAAAAAACCGATCATCTTTCCCTTCATCTTCATCACAGGGTTGCACAATAAGCCTTAACTCTGCGGGGCGTCCGCAGCAGACGCTGCGGACGCCCTTAACCACCCACACACACACACACACACACACACACACACACACACACACACAACAGAGCGATTATTTCTCCAGAAACCCTCAACTGATCCATCTTTAAAGCGGACCCGTGCTATGTTATCTGTCACGTAACTGAGGTTTTACGAAAAATATGTACGCTATTCTTCAAAGCATTAACAAAAATTCAGTACTCAAGTACAATTACATATCCTTATTATTTTTCTTCTGTAAATCTATTCCCGTCCTTAATTAAGCACCGCAACATGAAGGCGTGTAGGTAATGGAGATACACCTCCACTTACTCCTAACCTTGGCACTAGATGGAAGTCAGTAGCTAGCTTCATTCCCCGCTAGCCACTGAATAGAAGACTGAGTGAGCCGCAGAGACAGTCTGAAGGCTTTGGAGAGATGGCTCTTGGTTCTGCCGGTAATCGAACCACGATTCATTGGTCGTCTAGTCCATGGCCTAGTCACTATAGCGACTGAGCTATACTGACTCATCAATACTTATGTTTCAGCCAAAATAACGATGTTCCTATTCATGTAAAAATGTTGAAAGAAAATACTAATAACAAAATTATATTAAGCGATAGAGAGAGAAGAAACACAAGAAAAAGGGATCAGCCAAGTACTCAGTGAGATTGCCGCCTTTCTTGTGGGTTTTTACTATCAGACGTAAGTCCTTTTTGCTTTATAATCTAATTTTAATCAAATTTCCCTGTCTACAAGAAGAAATACAACTGATTGTGCGTGATATTTCTGCCAAAAACAAAAAATGTGATGCATCTACGATATAAGCAACTGAAAGAAGAACTATGCACTACAAGTATGGTATTCGGCTCTGTCAGTCGAAGAAACTGTAATATAAATTCTGTAGGAAAATTAACTGGAAGGAAACATAAAACTTCTTGTGTTTGGGATTTACTAACCAACACCATGGTACAGAAATCTTCTTGAGTAAGGTAAAAAAAAAAAAGCAGTCCCATTACAGGCCTGGACAGTCCCAAGGGGTTCCAGGAGGTCCAGGCTCCCAGATTTCTAGACAATCGGCACTTGAAGGTGGTAAGGTTGGCAGCCCTACGCACCGGCCGCCTTTACCCCCCAGGAAATATTCGTGGTACTCATTTCTGTTAGAGTCGGAGTCGACCCCAGGGCCATAGTGCGACCGACAGGATTATGTCCATGAAAAAAATCCACTGACACCATCGGGAATCGAACCCGCGACCTGCCGGTTTGTGGTGCAGTGCCTCAACCAACTGCGCCACCGCGGCCCCGAAATATACTTGAGTAGCTTCCCTCTAAGATGTAACGTTTAGTCATTGGGCGAGTATTTCCTGACCTTTTCGAAGGATCATATTTCCTTCATTTTCAGGTTTAAGCTGTCCAAGAAGACTGGATTGTTTTTACCCTGAAGACGGAGGCACTGTGATCCTTCGAAATTTAAGGAACTAATCACCCAATGACACGGCGTCATAGCCCAGAAGATGTGAATACGCGGCAGTATGGCTGTAACAATCTCAAATTTCGCACTTCTCAAACTAGTCGAAAAATTACCCGCCCGCAATATATTACCTCTCTACTGTTGTAACAAAACTGTCTCTGTAATCAATACTGCTGTTCTTTAATGTGCAGCAATAAGTCGGATTTTGAGTATGTGTTAATGTTAAAATTCAGGCTTAAAACGGCTTAACCCTTTAAACACGAAGATTTAACTCGAATTACACTTAAAGATTCAGCTCGTACTGCGCAGTAAACACTTCCCGTCTCGGTTATAAAAACCAGTCATTTAATACTGTAAAAAAGAAATAATCGCTGTTTGTTCTAACAACCGCACTCAACGCATAAATGCACTGTGTGGGCAGAGCGTACAATTTTTAGGCGCGTTCGCAAAATTGCAAAAAGTGACTTCATGTCCGTCCATTCGTCCGCATGGAACAACTCGGCTCCTACCGGACGGATTTTTATGAAATTTGATATTTGAATATTTTTCGAAAATCTGTCGAGAAAATTCAAGTTCCATTAAAATCTGACAAGAATAACGGGTACTTTACATGAAGACCTACGTACATTTATGACAATATCTCGCTCAATTCTTCTTAGAATGAGAAACGTTTCGTACAAAAGTTGCTAGAGAAAATCAAAACACATTTTATGTTCAAGCATTTTTCCTCAAATCGTGCCGTTTATGAGATATGTGGAAAAATATGACACAGCCAGACAGGCCACAGATGACAATATAATACAGCGCATGCGCTTTGCGCGTTGGATAGCTAAGGCTACAGGAACACACACGGAATATGTAATACTTAATGCATTTCCCCGGCAACAATGGTTTCACGAACGCACCTCGATGTTACCTTTATACATATATTGCCCATCTTGTTGAATGCTAAGCGTGGTAGTGCATATAGTAACAAATGGGCTTATAAAGGTTAAGTTGTTATAAATTCAAAGCTATTACTCATACGCACTGAGATATCCCTCGTATGCATAAGGTCTGTGTGTTAAAGCCCACTGATTAGACATTGTCTAGCACACTTCCTGCTTTCGTACGCTGCGAGGTATCGCATTGTTATCCGATGTCATGGTTCATTTGGTTAATAACAAGCAGAAATTCTATATATCGTCCGTCACTGACACGTGTGCCAAAGAATTCATTTATTTATATTACCTTTCTTTTTAACAAGGTATAGAAAAAGCAAAGCAGGCACAAAACACAGACAAAGAAACAGTGGGGTAAAACAAGAAAGAAGGAAATAAATCCTCAATCACTTCAAGCAGAAGAGTTCTTCTGCGGAAATTTCAGATTCGCTTGGCTAATCGCGAAATTTTTTCGCCATTTGTGGAAACCGAAGGTTCATCACCGTGTCCACGAAAGTCCGCTACTTAACCTTTTAAAGCCTAGGGGTAACTTTACGTACCACCAGGTTTAACATTAAAAAATTCTACGTGGTGCCCACATCGCGTTTATGTGTTTTGTACGGATCTCAGAACAAACTGCAACTTTTATCGTAAACATCAGCAACTCATTCGTTTTTTATAACCGAGGTCGAAAGTGTTTACAGCGCGGTACGCACAGTCTTTATATAAAGCAGATTATGTTTCGTCCTTAAAGGGTTAAAAGTAACGAAGCCATAACAGTGCAGTCATCATAACAGCCTTTTACTCTATGATCTACTTGATTATTGCCATATCATCTGCGCCAAATTCGTCCAAGTGGTTTTATCCCTTCAGGTTTGCCAAATAAATTCAAATTCTCAGAACTTTTCCATCAGCCCGCCCAAACATGTAACACAGCGCTGACAGTTTTGTTACTTAGATTAAGAAGCAAAGGAAAATGTAAACATATTGACTTTAATAAATTCATTTTTCCTATTACTGCCATCTGTGTCCAATCGTAGAAATGTAATTTTCACTGCCATCTGTGGCCATCGCACGAACTGCATGCGACGTTGGAAAAGCAGTAACGCGTAATCGCATTGCCGCCCTATATAAGCAGAAATTCCCCAATTTTTTTTGAGCTTAACGACATTTCGACGTTAACCCTCATACATTCTGATCCTCTAAACAACAAGGATGAAAATTATTTCATTGCAACTCCATCTGTTTACCAACATTTCATTCTTAATTTCCAATATGAAACTTGTTTTTATTTTAGACTACCGCCGACAGCTGGAGTGGACCGAAGGGCTTATTATAAGGCATGTACTCTCTTCCAATTTTCAGTGACTGGGACTGTACTGGTACCCTGAGGTCCAATCCACTCTCGGCATGAAGCTGTCTACATGTTTCCTATCCTGTACAGAGAGACACGTTGCAAAGAGCCTATCCCGGAGTCAAACGAAACGCCTACAAACGAAATTCGAAATTATTCTCGGACATTTCGACTCCTGCAGACGATACTACTAGGTTGTGTCGAAAAGTCGGTAACCAATCACCCAGAAAGACGGCGCCATATCCGGGAGAAACGAAGACCTCAACTACACTGCTGCAAAAACCTAAAATCTCGCGAAAATTTATAAACCCAAAAGACCGAAGGCCTTGAGCCACATGGGACTGTAGCGCCATACAGAGGGGCGTTAGAAATCAATACGGATAATTCTTAATCAAAGATTAATAGGCTAAATTTTACCACCTGAGTGAACTAGCCCAGTAATTAAAGCGGTTACAAATTCAATTCCCACTGTCGCCAGTAACGTAACGAAGGTTTTAACCTTTTAAAGCCTAGCGGTAACTTTACATACGACCAGGTTTAACATTAAAAAATTCTACGTGGTGCCCACATTGCGTTTATGTGTTTTGTACGGATCTCAGAACAAACAGCAACTTTTGCCTTATAAAAAATTAAGAGACTGGTTTTTATAACCGAAGTGCAGAGTGTTTACAGCGCGGTACGCACTGAGTCGTTATATAAAACAGATACGCTTCGTCTTTAAAGGGTTAAACAAGACAGGCAACGTGCGTATACCGTAACAATGTGTTGCCGCTGAAAAGCAATAAGTATTACAATATTATTAATGTGTGTTTTGTATTCTTGCCTTAGTTATCCAGCATGCAAAGCGCATGCGCCGTATTATATTGCCATCTGCGGCCTGTCCGGCTGTACCACATTTTTCCACATTATCTCATAAACGGCACGATTTGAGGTAAAAAGTTATTAAACATAAAATGTGTGTTTTGATTTTCTCTACAACTTTTGTCTAAAGCACTTCATTTCTAAGAAGAATTGCGCGAGATATTACCAAACATGTATATAGGTGTTCCTGTATAGTACCCGTTATTCTTGTGAGGTTCTACTGGAAATCGATTTCTGTACAGATTTTCGAGAAATCCTCAAATATCAGATTTCATAAAAATCCGTCCAGTAACTGGAAAATCCGCTTAGCCTTTTAAAGCCTAGCGGTAACTTTACGTACTACCAGGTTTAACATTAAAAAATTCTACGTGGTGCCCACATTGCGTTTATGTGTTTTGTACGGATCTCAGAACAAACAGCAACTTTAGCCTTATAAAACATTAAGAGATTGGTTTCTATAACCGAAGTGGAGAGTGTTTACAGCGCGGTACGCACTGAGTCCTTATATAAAACAGATACGCTTTGTCTTTAAAGGGTTAAAAAATTCTACGTGGTGCCCACATTACGTTTATGTGTTTTGTACGGATCTCAGAACAAACAGCAACTTTTGCCTTATAAAACATTAAGAGATTGGTTTTTATAACCGAAGTGGAGAGTGTTTACAGCGCGGTACGCACTGAGTCCTTATATAAAACGGATGGGCTTCGTCTTTAAAGGGTTAAGTAGTACAAGAGAAACTGAACTGCGGATATGCTACTCCTAAAATAACACTGTACCATCGGTTTCGTCTCATTCCTTTCATGTCCGTAACACGACGAATCACTGAGGTTCTCACAGCGATTTCGCCGAAGATTCAAATCTTCTGAGACGTTCCGCCGTGTCGACTTGTAAACAGGCACTCCACGACCCCTCCGCAGATTTGATGGTTACTACTTACCAATCGAGACGGTGTAACATCGCTGCCGAGACAGCGACTAGCTACCTGCTGCACGGCCCGGCGGGGTCCGAATCTAGGCATAGGCAAGAAATTTTATTTTCTCTAAAACCGTCTGCACTGGATATGGGCACCACCCAGCCTCCTATTGAATGGGTACCGGGGTTACTGCCCGGAGTTAAAGTGGCCGGAACTTGAAACTGACCACTCAGCTCCACCTAGTGCCGACGTTAAGAATGGGTGGAGCTATAATTCTCCCCTTCCTATATGTCTTCATTGCGCGGATAGGGACAACTTTATGTTTAGCTTTCACGGCGTTACATCCTATAAGACTTGAATCTACAAGACGAGTTTAGATTTTACAGGATTCAACACGCCATACTACATATTGTTACAAACAAGGTTGCTAGTTTTGTCTGCTGGATTCCAACTTACAGTTGGTAACCTCTAGTGGTTTCCAGAGTCTGTTGCTGAACTCTGCAAAGTATTGTTCCATTCGGTCCTCATGCTGGGACACTGGTCAACGACACACCGCTACTCTTGTATATCCTTACCTACTGACACTACAGCAGGGATGGACAAACTTTCCAAACTTTGTATGTATTGTGAGAGTGGAATATGGTAGGGTAGCTCAGAGAATACACCGATTACGTGCTGGACGACAAATATTCGATTCCTGGCAATGACGCTGTTCTCTTGGCTGTTACGTCCACCTCAGTTCTGACTTCTGCCTACCTTCCTATTCAATGGCACTTTATTTCCGCAAGTAAAGTGGTCAGGGTGTGAAATCAATCACTCACCTCAATCTTGTGCCCAGGTCCATAGGACTTCACAGGATAAAGCTTAACTGACAACTGGAATTAAAACACGTTAGTGAAGGAAAGATATAAAAGACGAGAAGACGGTGAAGAAGACGTAAGCAGCTAGTGGATGATCGTAATGCAAAAAGAAGACAGTGGAACTTGAAAGGCTGGTGTTAGCAGGCGCAGCACCACACGTATTATGCTGTAATACTACGTATATTTGGCTCAACTGATAATAAATTAACTAATATAAAATAAAATAAAATAACTTGAAAGACAAAAACACTAATCACCAACAAATGCACAAAGGGAGTTCTGTCATCAATCGTAACACACTCCTACATGTTTCGACCCAGCTGCACTGCAGCGCAGGCCGGGACCGCGGAGAGTTCACGCCTCCAAAAACAACGCAGTACACAGTCAACAGCACATTCTCACTCAACTATACAGTGCAACCTTAGTGTAACGATAACAAAAAGTTCTCCCTGAAGATGACCCAGCAGGGTCGAAACATGTAGGAGTGTGTTACGATTGATGATAAAACTCTCTTTGTGCATCTGTTGGTGATTAGTGTTTTTGTATAATATAGTGCACGGACATGGAACACATTAAACTTGAAAGAGGAAACAATAGAGTGCAGTCTCTGGGGAACTCGGTTAGGAAGAGGCTGAAGGCCTGTCATAAGACAGGCTACGCGACGATGACGAGCCAAGTGCACATGTTTTATTCAAAAGCGTGCTTTGCAGTATCACAACCGCAACGGTATTATTGCAGATCTAAATCTATTACTGCAAAACTGAAGTTGAAGAATTAAATCTTTTGGTATGTTAAGCTGTGTTTTTGGATAAATATTTCCCCAAATTTCGAAGGCTCGTTGGGTCTCCATCTTCATGAACAAGGAACAGCTGAATAATGAAGAGGAAGCAAAAGCCAAGGAGGAATATGCGCATAAGAGTGAGGAAACAAGGAAGAATATGACGAAACAAAACGAAGAGGTGGAGGAAGAGAGAACAGAACAGAAAGCTGAAAGTGGAGGAGTAGAAAAGACAAGACAGCAAAAAACACTTGATGTTTATGGGGATGCAACACCTTACAGTGTGGTACCTATACGCCGACGTTTCGAATGAACCTACTGGCTTCGACTTCAGAGTGGAAGATGGATATAGCAGGTTCCTCCAAAACGCTGGTGAATATCTACCAGAATATATGGCATCGCATACCATAAGACAGCAATTCTAAAGTTCTCAGTAAGATATTTAAACTTAAGAGTGGATGAAGTAAGTGGGCAACTGACGATGAACCGACGCTGTACAAACTGTTCTGTCGTTAGAGTATGGCAAAAGTACAGCAATTACGGAAAGGACCACAAGGTGGCAGCAAAGATCATTTGCCTATGTTTCAGTCCGTATTGTATCCAGTCCTTTTTTCAATAAAATTTTACATCTGTGTAGTTCAGCCGCCTTTTATATCGAACTGTTTTTCCAGAAAATCTCAGCAAGCACATTGGAGGAAACCCGTAATTTCTGTGTCCTTCAAAACGTGAAACATATGACTGGATCGACTGAAAATTTACCTTTACTGATAGATAAATAACTAACCAGATAACTCCATGTAGCAGAGTCCTTCTTGATAAGCTAACAGTTCCTCAGCTAGCCAACAAATTTCCCGCATTCTATGAAACCAAAAGTTCATTGCCAAATTCACACAAGCCCGCCACCTGTCTCTATCCTAAGCCAGACCTTTCGTTGCTTACGTGGAATTGTCTGAGGTCCTCCTCAGATTATAGTGGAAGATGGTCTGGAACGTCCATGCAGCATTCTAAACTTTCCCCGACCCTGAAGATACAGGCAGCGCCGTCTTCAGAGACATATGTATCCACTGATACGATCACACACGTCGTTATTAGCTACAAGAACTTAATCTCATTAAACGACGCGAGATATGCAGTTTTCATAGCGGTGCTAGTGAACATTTGAGACGTCTGGAATGTGACGTGGCGAGTGAACAGACTCGGACTGTTTCACCCTGACGCCGAAGGGCGCCACAATCCTTTAAAACGCCGTCTGTAATTATTTACCAACCGACACGGCGACTCATCCCAGAAGACGTTATTCCTTATTTTCCTGTTTTCTTTATTTCCTTTTTTTTTTTGCCTTTTATTTTCCTTTGCCTTATTCCTATATTGTTAATTAACACCAGCATATGAGATTTCGGGCTTCCGCCGCGGTGTAACTGAGATCTTTACTCTTCTGGGATGTTACGCGGCATAGATTGGTAGTGGGTTATCGTCGTTTCGGGACAGCCTATCTGTCCCATATTCAAGGTGACGTTTATTTGGATTTTACATAATAAATCCCAGATCCACGGGATTTCACACTTCCATCTCGGCATAGTTGAGGCTTTGGTTCTTACGCGACGTTAAGTGGCGTAGGTCGGTAACTGTTAACCATCTACGCTGCCTAACATCCCAGAAGAGCGAAAACGTCGAATTTCAACTATACTGCAACAACAACAGTCGATCTTACAACATAACAACTGTGTTCACCCCTGGATAGGGGTGTGAGAGAAGGGTTAAAAATAAAATACTCCTTTTCTTCAAGCCAACCCTTCTGTGTAATACACGCTGGTCTAGACGGCCCGTCCCATTTAGGGATGAAGAAGACACCCTTTTCAACCGGCTATAACCCATCTTCTTAGGCCCAAGCAAACTACTGCTTTCTTTTGTCCCGTCATGTTGATGGGACAAAGAAGAGATTCCACAACATGTTATGCTAAGGGTAGGACTGAATCTATTGGCCCATGCTGCGTCTGTGTGCAGGATGGCTGACCCAGCCTCAGCCATCGTAAAACGAATTCTCATTCCTTCGTCATTCCGCGTCTAACTTCAAGGATCACAGTCATTTTTGAGAAGCTGATAGCCGCGCAGCTAGTCCAGAAATCCCCGCCTTTCACAGAACCTCGAAAGTTCATTACTGCAAGAACAACAGCCTGCCAATAATTCCAGCTTTATGTCAATTGAATGCAGTCCGCTTCCTGGCATATTTTTGTTTCTGCTGTCTTTAATCTTCTCATTAACGCTTTGCTCTTCCAAGTGGGATTCTCCTCTGACTGACTGACTGACTGACTGACTAACTGACTAACTAACTAATTAACTAACGCAATCGAGCAAAGGCTTTCTTGAAAATCTTGGTTCCTCAACTAGTCAAGAAATTCCCCGCATTTACGTAACCCGAACGTTCATCACTGTGTTCACAATAGCCCGCCACCTGTCCCTACCCTAAGCCAGATCAATTCGGTCCACGTCCTCGAAACCGTTTTGTATACGATCCATTTTAATACTGCACTGCTGTCCCATCTTCCAAAGGACCTCTTTCCCTCAGATTTCCCCGCCAAAACCCTGTCAGCCTTCTTGATTTGGTCGCCACAATATTACGCCGGCGAAAGTACAAATTGTGACAATCGTCATTATGCACTTTTCTCCATCCCCTTGTCAGTTCATCCCTCTCACGTCCGAATATTTTCCCACTTCTCTGTTCACAAATAACCACATAAAGAGCAGTGCAGGTGATACAGCTAAAGCTGTCCGCATATAGCTATATGCACCACACAGCGAAGACGTGCGGAGGAGTGAATCCATGCATTCTTAACCTCAGCAACAGACAGCAAAGAGTAGTCGGCTTTACGCTCCATCCACCTTACCCTCCCCCACCCCCCCACCCCCCCCCCCCGGTACAGAGCGACCAGTGCCAACTGGATAAGAAACCGGCTGGACCCCTACACGTGGTGGCGTAAAGAAAAACACTGGCCGCCATCGGGAACTGAAATCCGGTCGTCGAAACGGTTGCCAGTGCCTTTACTAAGGAGTCATTGCGGTTCTTTACAAAACAAGAATGGAGGCATCTGCAGAGCGAAAAACTTCTGGCGCGTTTGTATAACAACAGCAAACAAAAAAGCATTGGTAACTTTGGTAAACATGGTAACCATTTTGGCGCAGGGATATTGGTAGCCTGAATGGTAAGCATATTTGATAGAGGAGCGCTGGTAACATTGGTAAACATGGTAACCATATTTGGCACAGGTACACCGGTAACCTTGGTGAACATGTTAACCATACTTAGCATAGGGACACTGGTAACGGTAAGCATAGTAACCGTACTTAACACAGGGACAGTGGTAACCTTCCTGCCATGAGTAACCATGGTAAGGTTAGCAACATAAGTGATTACGAATGTTCGTAGGTCAGATATTCTTGTCCCATTTTAATAAGAACTTGAATGTGTCAATAAATATTAGCAGAAATCACCAATATAAAATTTTTCACACAAATCTGCCCGGTGGGAGTGGAGGTGTTACACTCGGACAGAGGGACGGACAAACGGGCAGACACAATGCAGCCAGCAGTCCCATGTCTCCGGCAAGGCAGCACCTATCCGGGCACCACGATTTCCGACGACCATCCGTACGGCCGCATTTATTTCATACAGCGTCACGAACAGTTTCTACTGCATGCATGGACATACTCAACACAAGTGACACAGCAGTTACGCATATTGCCTACGTGAAGGCGTCGTGTTTAACCTTTTAAAGCCTAGCGGTAACTTTACGTACCACCAGGTTTAACATTAAAAAATTCTACGTGGTGCCCACATTGCGTTTATATGTTTTGTACGGATCTCAGAACAAACAGCAACTTTTGCCTTATAAAACATTAAGAGACTGGTTTTTATACCCGAAGTGGAGTGTGTTTACAGCGCGGTACGTTCTGAGTCCTTATATAAAACAGATACGCTTCGTCTTTAAAGGGTTAAAGATTCATTTTGGGCGCAAACTTTTGATACAGTGACATATGACTTGCCGCAAGCTCCTGCACTTATTGCTGCAGAGTGGAACATATGTACTCCAAATAACAGTAAGTTTACATGTACATACAAAAACTGTTCTGGAGTATCGGGTTCGATTACTGGTGAGGCAGACATCCTTTTTTTCCTCACAAATGTGTTCAAACCTGCTGTAGGGCCCACAGGAAGCTGTTTCCCCAGGGGTAAAGCGGTCGGGTTGTGAAGCTAAAAACTTTCCTGCATCTAGTGCCGAAAGTGAAGAAACAATGGAGCCATATCTCCAGTGCCCCTACACACAAATCCTGGCGTAGTGCATAATTAATTAGGCACACCACAACCTTACCTTTTACCACATGTCTTGTCAATCAGTTATTGCAGTTTTGTTAGTGCCTATAGAAGTACAGGGTCTACTGCCGCAGAGATAATCACATAAAGATATCACACTGCACACAATTATAAATTACATTCGAACCCGGTTATAACGACATGAAGGGGGATGAAATTCTGTGTCGTTATAAATGAGTGTCGTTTTAACCGAGGAGTATAGTGTTATGGTAACCAGAGAGGAATAAATTGGTACCACAGAATATCTGAGGGTGTAGACGAGGTGTCATATAAACAGATGCCGTTACAGTCGGGTTCGACTGTCTTTCCTTTAATTGTAGAGGTGAGAGAGAAGCACGTGGAGGCAGGAGACAATACACTGAGAAGCTTCGTAAGTCATGTTTGTTTGTTTGTTTGTTTGTTTTTGTATTACTTAACGATGTTGTCAGTCGAGGGCGCATCTAGGGGGAAGGGGCTGCCCGGCTGGAGCGGCCCCCCCCCCCACAAACACCCCAAACCGAAATTTAAAAAACACAGATTTTGTAGATGTTAAGATATCAAAAGTTTTACGTGATTTACCCTTCGGCCGAAATCAGCCACTGAAATCGGCTGATGACCGGTATATTAGAATTTTGAAAAAATAAAATTAAAAAGAAAACGAGAAGATAGGACACTGTGACTGAGTCACGGAATACGTAGCTATATTCGTATGTATATAAATGCAGTTGCAGACAGGGTTATATAACAATTATACTTACGACACGATTTTTACAAAATAATTTTTAAAACCAAACATAACTATACATAGCCTCGGGGTCAGCCCCCCCAAATGAAAAATTTTGGGTGCTCGTCTGCTGTCAGTAGCTCAGAAAAGGCTACAGCCTGTAGCGTCTAATAGCGTGGAGATTTGATGCATAATGAACTGGAAAGGATGTGTTAGGAACAGACCGTGGTATAACTAAAGACAGTACGCCGGCACTTGCTTGGAGGGACGGAGAAGAACTGCGACAAAGCTTATACGGTCAGTCGCCAGTCTCTGACAGCAGAAGCCCGGCTTCGATCCCAAGCCAGTCGATGTAAGATTTATAGTAGACAAAGTGGCAGTGGGGCAGGTTTTTCTTTTCTGCGTACTTCCGTTCTCCCGTGTCAGTATCATTCCATCACTGCTCCATACTATCACTGCCATTCTACCTTAACAACTGACGGCGTCGTTAAACAGCACACTTAGAAGGAATGCGTCTTCGTCGAGTTTTGAAACAAGTATGCCTATTCTACAGAACACGTGTCAGGCGTGTTACCGAAGGAATCGCATTTCTGGTCTCATATTTTTCAGCCAGTATTACCAGCATTACGGGGGTAATAATAACAATAAAGGGGTGCGATGTAGGAGACACGATCTGTTTGTGAACATGTATCGATTTTACTGGAATTGAGGTTTAAAATAACACTCCTCACTTTGATAGGCACCTAGTAACATTGCTCAAAACAAAAGCCATGCAGACACCAGGAATGTATTGATTTCTGACAGCACAAATTAAAATAGGGGGTATTTTTAAAATTGAGGCTCAAGAACCATCACTATTTAGAGCAGTGTTTCCCAATGTCTCTTCCATGCATAATCCCGTGTAATAATTTTTCATGTTCGTACCTACGAAAACAATGGGTACCGGCTCATTCTGTAGGTGTGGCGACCGGGGCTTGGCGTTAACCACCCACCCCCATCTAGTGCCAAGATTAAAGAAAGAGTAGAGTTATACCTCTACTCCCCGTCTGTGCGGTCGTGGCAGGTTACCTTTACCTTTACCTGCCTATGAAAAGTTTACAGGCCAGAAAATAAAGAAGCAGTCGCTAGGGCACTGGGATTATTCCAGTACTGCCAATTGCCGAACAAAAATTCCCGTGATATTTCGAGAGATTTGTGGAATTTTTGGTGTTATTTTAAAAGTTTTATATATTTAACCCTTTAAAGACGAAGCGTATCTGTTTTATATAAGGACTCAGTGCGTACCGCGCTGTAAACACTCTCCACTTCGGTTATAAAAACCAGTCTCTTAATGTTTTATAAGGCAAAAGTTGCTGTTTGTTCTGAGATCCACACAAAACACACAAACGCAATGTGGGTACCACGTAGAATTTTTTAATGTTAAACCTGGTGGTACGTAAAGTTACCGCTAGGCTTTAAAAGGTTCATCTACTATTTCTCCCGGAACCCTGGTTGGGAGACACTGATATAGAGTCTGATTTTCTGGATTATGATGCTGTGTGGTGTGACAGTTGAATATCGATGACTAGGAGGAAGATACTGCATACGTCTTGAGAGGCGGTGAAGGAAGGCAATATGTTACACGAAAATTTCGGTATGGAGTTACCAAAACACAAGGTGTGCTAACCGAGAAGATAACAACGTGGATCTTAACTGACGTGAAAACCCTCAATCATAACTAACGTACAAATCCTGTTTTTATAGACGACAGGTACGTCAGGTGTCTACAGCAGCAGCAAGTGTGGGCTTATCAGAACTTGCAGATCATCTTCATTGTTCTGCAATTTGAACCAGCAGTTCCTAGCCTTCTCTAATATGACGAACCAATATGGCTCCCGGGACGGGTGAACACAATGACAGCCCCTTACAGAAATTACAACATTAAAAACCCCAATTATTTATTTATTTTTCTTTTATTTGACTCACTAATTATAATTTTTTGGGAACAAACAATTTTTTTTTAATTTAAAATATTCACTTTTCGTCCTCGGACTCTGCTATCCGGAGCGGCCGCACGACTTGTCCCCCCACCCCCCGTCTCCAGCTACGACCCTTTGACGAACGATTCTTAAATTTTAAAAAAATCTCGGCGCCTCACCTGCTAATACAGTCGAACTCGGTTATAACGTCAGGAATGGAATTGAATAGTTTTGTGTCGCTATAAACAAGTGTCGTTCTAACCCAGCAGTGTAACGTTACGATTAACAGTGAGGAATTAATGGATACCACAGAACATGTGACGTTATATGCGAGGTGTCGCTTAAACCGATGTCGTTATAACCGGGTTCGACTGTAGTTGTATCTGTAGTTCCCATAAATTGAAAACATTATGGTGAACCCAGATCCTTTCCCAATCCGTGTGGGATTTGTGGTGGGCAAAGTGGCTTTGGGACAGGTTTATCTCTGAGTACTAAGGTTTTTCGCTGTCAGTATCATTCCACCAGTGCTTCCTTCTCACGCTCCATTCATCTGTCATTGACACTGTATTTGATATTGCTATTAACTAACACACTTGTGCCTTACGAACTCGGTACCCGCCGTAAATGAATTCAAGTTTATTCATAGAACTTAATCCGAACAGAGCAATCTTTGTGCAAAACTTAACGGTATGAGAATGGACAACGCCGAGTCACGAGAATTATTTCCACTTGAGAGGATGAATCGAAAACTGGAAGTCGAGCAAGCAATAGACACGTTCCGTGCTATTTTTTCCCTGCGCACAGCAGCGAAGTAAACAAACCGCTTCGTCGGCCTTCACCAAACGATAAGTTTACACAGGACGTTGACAAAGTCCCTGTCTGACTTATTGAAATTTTTTTTTTGTTTCAGGACAGACTGATAATCAACATATAAGAGCGTATAACTGGTGTACCTCATCGAATCGAAGTGAAAACCCAGAAAAATATTTAAAAGCGAATATCACAAGTCTGGACTTGGCGGTAAATCAGTTCTATATTTGTACAGTAACAAATAGATAAAGTTTTCTGGATACTGTATAAGCAGTCCCATAATTGCCATTCTTCAACGTACTATTTCTGGGTTGCAGCATAGCCTTTCCTGGTGCACGCGGACTCAAATTATTTTTAAACTTACAAATTTCACAAAAGACTATTTGTCGGTCGTAATAAAATCCTTGCAATCTGTCTTTGTTCGTCAGGGAACCTTGGACTACCCTGGAACATAGTCTACAATCACCCACAGTCCAAGTAGTGTAATTATAATAATAAATTCCCATTTTGCGACTCTCAGAGGCTGGCCTCTGTTCTCAAATGCACCCCACTTTCCTCTCATACCGCGTCATTAGATATCTTGTACAACACTGTGTCATTTACGAACGCACATGAAAAACTAAGACGGTCATTGACGTTTTACAGCCTAGCGGTAACTTTACGTACCACCAGGTTTAACATTTAAAAATTCTACGTGGTGCCCACATTGCGTTTATGTGTTTTGTACGGATCTCAGAACAAACAGCAACTTTTGCCTTATAAAACATTAAGAGACTGGTTTTTATAACCGAAGTGGAGAGTGTTTACAGCGCGGTACGCACTGAGTCCGTGTATAAAACAGATACGCTTCGTCTTTAAAGGGTTAAAGTCGATTATTTAGAAGCTGGAAGAATAAACTCATTTCATGGCTCAGTCTTGAAGATACACGGAAGAATTTAAAAGTTAAAACAGAGCGAAAGTATCAAGCAATTTCTCGTCTCCTTGACTCAGCAGAAAAGGTAACAGAATTTATAATATTCTCTGAAGTAAAGGAGCTGTAAAGAAAAGAAGAATCAGGTAAAGGAAAAATTCACACTACGAAGGCATATAAAGGAGTAGAGCTTACCCCCCTCCCCCTGCCCCGGGGGGGGGGGAAGAGCACAGGGTAGTCGTGAAAAATCAGTGAACAGTAAAAAGGTTACGCGTTTCTCTTAATCACACCCCGCGTCAAACGCGCTGTTTGCCCCTGGTAACTCCGCGGTGAGCTACACGACTTGACTGGAACCGATTGTGGCCTAGCCCAGCAACTCGCTAGCGTCCCGGGCCGGTTGTAGTGGGGCGGGAACAAGAATGCTCATCGGCAAGTGGAAGGTCCACTTCCCGCCAGATCCTATCGTACAACGCCCCGGTCCCGCAAACCGGACAGGCTTCATTACAAAAACATTTTAACAATAGCATAGTCTAAGTAGGAGATACATTACAGGATTTAAATATAAGCGAAGTTGTTTTCGTGAGAAATTTTTCTTATATAAAAAACTACGTGACCGTTAACAGTGGTTCAGCGTAGGCAGTAGGTATATTACGAACTTGTTTGTGAATAAACGGTAAACGATATTCCTGTACGGGACATTCCCATGGAATAAACAGGGTTGGCCTATTCAAGAGGATTCCTGCCTAAAGAAATGTAATTTAAACATTATTCATAAACCAGTCAGCAATACGACAATGTAAACACTGTAATTGCATGGTGGGAACAAATTCTCACATGGTATTATACCAACAGCCGATACGTTAGGACACTAAAGGTGAAGGTGAAATGATTATTGTCATTAACCAAGATGGCGTAAAGTTGGAGCTGAGGGAAGTCCTCAAGAATTGACATGGACATCGCCCGTGCCCTGACAACCCAGCCAGTTCTGTGGGATATGGCACATTTTACTGTGTTAAAAATCACACTTATTTCTTAAAAAAAAGCATAGCATTGCAGACAACAAAAACAAAAACAACAACAACATTCTGAATATCTAACCTCTCAACTGACACCCTCAGTACGAGGTTAATTATTACCCAGTTTAACACACATAACTTACATTCTCTTGCATGCTACGAGTATTGTCAATGTAGCAAAGATGAAGATGTCCCTGTCCACGCTATGAAGGCATATGGAGGGAGTAGAGGTATAGCTCCACTCATTCTTAACTTCGACACTAAATGGAAAGTGAACTTCAACTTCATATCCCGGTCACTTTACCACCGGGAAAGAACCCCCCCCGGTACCCACTGAACAGCATGCTGGGTGGACCACAGAGCCGGTCTGGGTGTTGTGAAGAGCAGAAAGATCTCTGAATATGCCGGGATTCGAGAATCAGATCGGCCAGCCCGTATTCTAGTCACCGGCGATAATTACGTCCTCGGTTCGGTTTCGGATACTGGACCTGGAAAAAAGTCTATTGTGCAATTAAAGACGAGGCACAAAACTGTCAACTCTTTTCAAGCGAAAATCGTGTCCTGAACAAAACAAAATAACCTACATGACGATTAAACCTTTTGAAGTCCAGTAATGATAACAATATGTACTGCCTGCTGTAGCACTAAGACATTCTCCACTTTGCCACACACACACACACACACACACACACACACACACACACACACACACACATGCACACACACAAGCACACACACAC